>PVKP010003380.1:0-109622 GCA_004027715.1 Plecturocebus donacophilus | reverse complement strand
AAGGATACACAAAGACTTAACATAAAGGGATGGAGGTAGATCTACCAAACTAATGGAAAGGAAAGAAAAAAAAAAACAGATTTGAACTCAGACCTGGAACAAGCAAACTTAATAAATATTTACAGAACCTACCACCCCATATCCACAAAACATATATTTTTTTCAATATTATATCATACCTATTCTAAAAGTGATCACATAATAGGAAATAAATCACTTTTTAGTAATTGCATAAGCATTTCAGATTTAAATGAAATCCTGAGCAATAAAGCAAGATTCTCGTTCTCTCTCCCTCTTTCTCTTTCTTTTTTCTCTTTCATTCTACTTCTTTTTTTCTCTTAAAAAAAAAAACAACTTCCCCTCTCTCTTTCTCCTTCTTTAAAAAAAATGTATAATATTAATAAACTTTTGTATTTAAAGACTATCTTACTTTTTGGTAGAAGGCACTATTCCCAATACTCCTACATCCTTTTTTGATATATGAGAAATATTTTCCACAAGCAAACTGAATGCATACTGTATCAATGGCTAAGTTGATATTTGATGCCAGTATCTCTAAACAGGTAGACATTGGGGACAATTAAATTCCTCTAAAATATGACATATGTTATTTGTTATAGCCTGCATAATAATTTAGTTGCCACAGTGAAAAGACTTCTAAGGGCTAGAATGTTTTAGAAAGTGCTGTAGGCTAAAGCACCCAAAAATATAAATGTAAAATATTTAACATGTATATTTGTATTTGCATAACCTTATTTAAAATATAGAGTCAGCTGGTCAAATCAGAAAGAGAAGCTGGTGCACTGGCTTAGAAAAGCAAGATGCCATCTCTTCTTAGGAGAATACAGACCCAAGGACAAAAAAAAATAAAAGCATGAGTCTAAATATGAAGATTCAGACTAAATATGAAGATTCCTCTGCTTCTCCACTTTTCTGTCATGTTTTTACCAGGTCACAGAAATGTTCCAAGAGTTGGCTCCCATCGAAAATATTTTCCATGTGCTCATACAATGTTTACCCAAAAATGAAGAAGATTTTGTGCCAATAATAAAGTAAACTCTGGCCACTCCTGTAATCCCAGCGCTTTGGTAAGATGAGGTGGGAGGATCCCTTGAGCCCAGAAGTTTGAGAGCAGCCTGAGCAATATAGCAAGACCATGTATCTACAAAAAACAATTTTAAAAATTAGCTAGGCACAGTGGGACATACCTAGTTCCAACTCCTCTGGAGGCTGACGTGGGAGGATTCCTTAAGCCTGGGAGGTCATGTATACAGCGAAGTGTGATTGCACCACTGCACTTCAGCCTGGGCAACTGAACAAGAGTCTGTTTCAAAATAAATTAACGTTCCTTGACAGATTTTTGTGTCAAATTTCCCAAAGAACTAGTATCAAATCCAATGGCTATTTTTGGTCCATATTTTAAAGGGCTGTCAGAAGAGCATTAGTGCTTTTCTAGAAAATGGTTCTTACATACATTACCTAATAACAAACAAATGGGAGAAAACGTTACTCTATCTGTAGAATGCCAATTCTATTAATATTAGGAATATAGGAAAACTGTTATTTGAAACTAGCTTAGAATTAATGCAGAAAAATGTTGATTAATGGAGGTTAAATTGTTAGATGAAAGTTAATTTCAGAACAAATTTTTGCAGTTTCAAAGTTTCTCATCACAGAAAACTTAGTAACAAAAGGCACAATGTATTTTTAATGGAACAATTTAGTGGACACCACCTTAAAGTGAAAAAAGACAGTATTACCATTGGTGGTATAAAAACACAATTCATGTTTCCTGATATAATTGACTAAGGGCAAGGTATCACTTAACATAGCATTCTGCTAAAAATTGCATAAGTCGAATTAAAACAAGAGGTAAGATTTAGCTGAATTCTGAACAGAAGTGCCCCAAGTTAAAAAGACAGGCATGTGAGAAAGACATAGTAACTCAATGTAGTATGTGACCTGGGTTGGACCATGGGGTGGAAAAAAGTTGCCATATCGATAGTGTATGGATAATCAGCAAAATTTGAATATGGAAGTATTTAGTATTACTAAATTTTCCAAATTTGATCATTTCACTGTGGTTATGCAGAAACTTGTTCTTTGATAAAACATGCTGAATTATTTAATGATGAAGAGTTATGATCTCTACAACTTCCAAATGTTCAGCAAAAATACTGAATAGAGAAAGCATATATGACAATGTTAGCAATGAAGGGAGATGTGAAAATCCAAGGAAGTGGTTAAAAAATTTTCCACAGGTCTAGTTTTTCCATAATACAAGTATTAATTAAAACAAGGCTGGTCATGATCGCTCACGCCTGTAATCCCAGCACTTTGGAAGGCCAAGGCGGGTGGATTACCTGAGGTCAGGAGTTCAAGACAAGCCTGGTCAGCATTGTGAAACCCCATCTCTACTAAAAATATAACAATTACATGAGGATGGTGGCACAGGCCTGTAATCCCAGCTACTCAGGAAACTCAGGCACTGAGTATTGCTTCAGCCTGGTAGAGGGAGGTTGCAGTGAGCTAAGATCATGCCACTGCACTCCAGCCTGGCCAACAGAGAGAGACTCTAAATAAATACATGAAATTCTATGAGAAAGAAAGGAGATGAGTCAACCACTTAAGTTAATGTTGCATTCTATAACCTGCTAGTTGGGAACCCAGAAAGAATAGAAATTCTTGACACTTTAAAAATAACCACTCCTGCTTGCTTACTCTCAAACAAGCCATTCAACCTCTCTTGTAACTTTCACCTACTTGATAAAGTTCAATTAAAACAAAAAAAACCTTTAAAAATCCCTTGTAGACTGATAGAAGAAAATGCAGACTTCTGACGAGCAGGACCATGGAAAGATGGCACTTCCTTGCAGAAGCTTTTCATTGCCAACTCGACAGCTTCTGGGACATGAAGCAGCAGCTGCAGCAGCAAAGCCTTCTGGATCTGACCTGTCTTGAATGCCATTTCCTTGGTCAATTCACAAGCAGTGGCAGCAACTTCTTGTTTCCAGCATAGGTCTAGGGGCAGCCTCAATGGTATTGTTACCCTAGACCAGTAATGCTCAAAGTATGGTCCTTGGATGAGATACATGAACATCACGTGGGAGCTTGCTGGAAAAGCCCATGATCAGTCACACCCTCGACATGCTGAATAAGAAACTGGTAGCAAATGGGAGGCTGAGGCAGGCAGATCACCTGAGGTCAGGAGTTCGAGACCCGGCTGACCAACATGGAGAAACCCCACCACTACTAAAAAATAAAAAATAAGCTGTGCATGGTGGTGCATGCCTGTAATCCCAGCTACTCGGGAGGCTAAAGCAGGAGAATTGCTGGAACCCGGGAGGTGGAGATTGCGGTGAACCCAGATTGCACCACTGCACTCTAGCCTGGGGGACAAGAGCAAAACTCCATCTCAAAAGAAAAAAATAAAAATAAAACTAGTAGCATGACCCAGCAATGTGTATTTTAACAAGCCTTCCAAGTGATTGAGATAGAAAGTCAAGTTTGAGTACTACTTTAGCTCATAAGGTCACTATCCAAGAGACTGCAAAGGATTGGTTTCAGAACCCCCTTCCCAAGACAAGAATACCAAATCAAAAAATGTACAAATGCCTTATATAAAATGGCATAGTATCTGCATACAACTTGTGCACATTTTTCTGTACACTTTAAATAATCTCTAGATTACTTATTGTACCTAGTACGATGTAAACACCATGTGAGTAGTTGTTATACTGTTTTGTTTATGGAATAATGACAAGGAAATACAAAGACAATAAGAAATCAGTGCAGATATAACCCAGTGTCCCATAGAAGCTCAGGGACACCAGTATGCTATGTGTTGTTCTAGGACTTGTAAGGATGGCCCATACCTTTAGATAATCTAGTGGATTTGTGAACTCCCAGATTCTTGTATTAAGCTCTGTTCTGTTTAAAAATCAGTAATATATTTGATGGGCTATTTTCAGAACAATTGTGTGAAGTAGATGTTATCATTCCGTATTCATAGTTTAAAAAATAGATAATTTCCTAGTGATATTTGGCTGTGTTTCCACCAAAATCTCCCTTTAAATTGTAAGAATTCCCATGTGTCAAGGTGGGAGTTAATTTAATCATGGGGGCAGTTTCCCCATACTGTTCTCCTAGTAGTGAGTAAGCCTCATGAGATCTGATGGTTTCATAAATGGAAGTTCCCCAGCACACGCTCTCTTGCCTGCCACCCTGCAGATGTGACTTTGCTCCTTCTTTGCATTCCACCATGATTGTGACGCCTCCTTGATTATAAGGGACTGAGTCAATTAAACCTCTTTCCTTTGTACATTACCCAGTCTTGGGTATGTCTTCATTAGCAGCATGAGAACAGACTAATACAGTTAGCATACAACTACTACGTATCTATAAAAAGCTGGACTTGATCTATATTCTTGTATCCTGTATGTTTTTATGCACCTTCTATTTTCTACATACATGATCTATAAAGGCTGGAGAGTATTTTTAAACTCACCATACCTCCTACTTGAATACAGCCTACCTTAAAGTAGTGATAATAGATGTAGATGGAGGAATAAGAACGTATCAGGTGCATTACAGGTAAAACATTAGCCCTGGGTTTCTGCAGGCCGTCATTTGGCTGGTGGTAACTATTATCCACTAAAAAAAACTACCATTAGCCTTGGTGGTGGTAGCTCATGCCTGTGATCCCAGCTCCTTAGGAATAAAGTGGGATAATCACTTGGGCCTAGGATTTTCAGGTAAGCTTGGGCAACACAGTGAGACCTTCCCTTTACAAAATTTTTTTTTAATTAGCTGGGCATCATAAAGATCGAGGCTGTAGTGAAGCGTGACTGCATCACTGCACGCTGGCCTGGGCGAAAGAGTGAGACCCTGTCTCTAAAAGAAAACTAGTGTTAGAAAATTTTAGAACCATCTACTACTCACATCACTAAATAACTGGATATTTTTGTCATGGACTTCATATTCATAGGAAGGATCTACTGCTCACATGCAATTTCATTACCAATATTTTGGTAAAAGATCTGGCTCTTCTTATTTGATGCTCACTTATTTTAACCTTAGAAAATAAAAACTCAAACAGTAATATGATTTTAAAGTGGGACCGTTAGTTATTCTTAAGAATTTTTAATTGCTTTTGGTGAATCATTTTTCAATAACCTTTAAATGTTGTTGCCAAAATAAACTGAAACATAATATGCATATGAAATAAAATGTACTTCTAAGAGCTTTTTAGAGTTCTTCAATGAAACAAGAAACCAAGAAGCCATCACTTTACCTGGGACAAAAAGAGACAAATTCAACTAAAAGCAGCACTCATTATACATGGAGAACGTGGTTTCTGGAAATGGGGGTTATATGTCTATTTTAAGCTCTTCTATACCCCCAGACTACCTATCTGTTCAAAAATGCTCAACTCCTCTTTCAGGCTGGATTTCTATTAGCCATCACACACTGGGAATGGGGGTGCATTAAATACTTTGAGAGTTAACACATTAAGAGAGCTAAACTGAGGAGATTAATTACAATATATTAGGAAGATCCATCTAACATGTTTTCTGATTATTAATGCACTGCTTGAGAGCCGATTTTGATTTACATCTCAGTATAGTCTACATGATCTCCAGGGAGTGGTCCCAGGAGTCACCATTTAGCATGGAAGCCAAAGAGACTCTTTCTGTACATTAATGTGAGGAGATTTTCTAGTTTTGCTCCTGGTTCAATGAAAACGGTAGGAAAGAATACATCTGAGGACACATGTCCTGACCTTGAAGCCAAAGACTGTCAGTCTAATGGCAGGCTAGAAGCTTAGTTCCTAATATCTGCATCTGTGCCTCCCCACGTTAGCTTGTTTTTAATTCTTACATTGATTAGGTACGATCACAGAATGATTCCCCTCCTGCAGACTACTCATTTGTATTGCAAATTGGTAATAACATCCTAAAGTCCAACATTATCATTATCACAGGGGCTCCCACAGCCTTCATATTCACTTCCACATTACTGAAGTAACAAGAGGAGTGAGAGGACAGCTGCAGCTCCTGGTGATGCTCATGCAGTCAGCGCTGACTTTCCCAGTGGGGACCTCAAACTATTAAAAAATTGTAACAAATTATGAGAATCTGATGAATAGTGGTCAGAGTGTTTACTTCATTTGTCCTTTTTTGCAGGTACACAGAGTATCAGCGATTCTGAAATTTCTGTGAGAAGATGGCTTCATATAAACATTCCATTTACATTTATCTTTATGCACATACTCAGTGTTTTCCCTCCCAAGCTAACTTAGGGTACATTTACTGAACGGTATATACAATAGATGTGCCTTTGGGCTTTGGAATCACATACACTTGAGTTGAATTTTGGTTGCTCTAGTTACCACAGTGTGCCCTTAAGTTTCTTTTCACTCTTTGCTTATTTTCTCAACTCAAAAATATAAATAGCAGTAATCCTTTCGTGGATTTCATGAGTTGTATTTAATTAGAATGCAGATTAAAGTTCCTGTGAACAATAAATAACAGCTACTAGAGCTAATTAGGAAAGTGTTTTCTATGTCAAGAATATGCTACTTCTTGGATTTCAAGTGAAATATATTATGCATTCAATTGCATTTAATATATACTAATACCTCCTAAATTATATCTTTCGTGTTGGGATCTTGAGGGGCCAAATTAATGTAGCTTTATGAGTCATTTCAATTATCAAATCAGCAAATAATCTCATTTGAAATGTGGTCATACATTTACTTAAATATTTTAGATTGATGGTAATTTGGTCCTATCAATCATGTTCTTTCATTTTTAGGGCTTATTTTTGGACTCAAGAGTGTAGTAATTGAAGATTTCTGCTTCTGGTGATGAATTAGTTTGCAGCTGACCAAAATGTATGCCAAGAACACTAAAAAGGAAATACAATAAAAAACATTTGTGAAGGTATCAGAGAGCTGTCAAGGCAGTTAAAACTTCTGGAGCCAAGAACCTGGAGAGAAGGAAAGCACATTGGAGATGAGCCCAACATTCCGTATTTTTAGTCAAGGCATTTGCAGATTGTTAAACAGCATAGGGTAGGATGTAGAAAAGCTGCGCAGAAAGTAGCAGCTAAGTAGTGTGTATGGCAGTCTTTCAGGTGGGAAAGTCGAAGAGCAGGGCTCAGATTTTTTTAAAGCAGCCAGGACTTGTCGGGCCAAATCCTGCGGAGAAGGGAAAAGGTGCAAAGTGAACCTAGCTGCTCCAATTTTCAGCTTTAAGCTGCTTGTCAATGGAGAAGGGCTACAGAGTGAGAGGCTAAGCCAAGACTGGTCTAAATTTCTAAGAAGGTAACTCAGAGAACTTTGCAGTTTCACAATATGGGAAAGTACGAAACTAGAATCTAGTTCCTCTAAGAAGTAAGGCATCCTGATAAACAACTTGTAAGTAGAGTAACCAGAAAATAGGCTAGGTCTTGTAAAAAGAAAAGAAACAACAAATGCACTGTCCATTCTGTGCAATCTCTGCTTGCATATGTGATATTCTAAATTAACTACATACAACCATTATTTTTTTGTTTTAAGACTGGGTCTCACTCTATCTTCACCCAGGCTGGCTTGCTACAGTGGAGTGATCATGGTTCACTGCAACCTTGATGTTCTGGGCTCAAACCATTCTCTCTTCTCAGAATTCTGAGGAGCTGGGACTACAGGCATACAGCTCCATGCCTGACTTTTTTCTTTTTGTAGAGATGGGGTTTTGCCATGTTACATAGACTGTTCTTGAATTCCTGGGCTCAAGCACTTTGCTTGGTTTGGCCTCCCCAAGTGCTAAAATTATGCATGGGCATAAGCCACTGTGCCAGTCATAATATTAAGTGAAACAACTCAGGAACAAAAAGTCACATACCTCACTTATAAATAGGAACTAAATATGTGTACCTGTAGACACAGAATATGGAATAACAAACCTTGGAGACTGGGCAGAGTGGGTGGAAGTGAGGAGGATGAGAAGTTACATTAATGGATACAATGTACATTATTCAGATGATGGATACACTAAGAGCCAAGACTTCACTGCCAGGCAATATATGCACATAACAAAATTGCACTCATACTTTAAATTTACACAAAAAACCCTACCAGTTTCCTGGGAAGAATACAGCATTCAGAACCGGGAAATTTTTTCATACAGCATTTAAAAGAGTAAAAAATAGTTTCCAGAAAACAATAGCAACAATGGTAAAAACAGCCTGTAAGTGCTGTATTTTGATGTTTGCAGAAAAGAAGTTTAAAATTGATTTATATGAAGAAAACAGTGAGAGATACTCTGCAGGGAACTGAAATCCAAAAAATATTTTTCTTGATTTTACAGTAAGCAAAATTTTCTTGAATTAGAGGCAAAAAGCAGTAGTCCTACAGGAAAAGTTTTGTAGATGGAATTTCATCAACATTAGGAACATTTGTTTAATAAAAGACACCCAAAGAGATTAGAGAGGTAAAGGAGGGCGGGAGAGGTTATTTGCGATATATAAACAAGGGACTTATTTCCAGAAAAGAACAATTTTAATAAGTCACACTTTACAAATGAGTGCATCCAATAAGCTGATTAGTAAATTAGATACTTTCCATAAGTCATACAAAAGAGCAAGATACATGACAACTAGGGTGGATAAAATTGAAAGGATGACCATATGTTAGACAAGATGTGGGAGAAAGTAACTGGTATTTTGCTGGTGAAAGGGAAATGCTTGCTGGTACTTCGGACATTTATTTGGCTGTGTATACTAGATATGAATATATACACATACATTTCATGAAATACATGTTCGCATATATTTCATGATCCAGCAATTCAACCACTAGGTATATAGTTGTGGCATGTGCTGTGTCCCACACTACACAAGGGTTCAAAGACCTAAGAGGGGACAGTGGGGGATCTAGAAAAACACAAAGACAAACATAACATAGAACAAGCTGGGCCAGGTGGTCCGGGAAGATGAGGT
Source organism: Plecturocebus donacophilus (assembly GCA_004027715.1). Taxonomy (NCBI): domain Eukaryota; kingdom Metazoa; phylum Chordata; class Mammalia; order Primates; family Pitheciidae; genus Plecturocebus; species Plecturocebus donacophilus. Next base: position 100,640 of record PVKP010003380.1, on the reverse strand, counting down.
TGTCAGTTTCTCCAGTCCTGACCTGTCTCAGATTGTTTTATATGTTCACAAAGCACATAGCAGAGGGTGAGTGCAGTTACCCAGAATAACCTGGGGTTATAATTCTCACACTTCAGTTAACATACTTCAGCTCACAACTATCTTGCAGCAAAGTCACTGAAAGCTGGTTATCTTTCTCTAGGTCCTTCTGCTCTTCTCTGAGACATACACATTCCCCTGCTATGGTTTCCCTTCCCTGGAGTTCACCCAAAGTTCACAGCAGCCTTGCAGCTGACCCCCGCCAGAGGGGGTGGGCTACTTTGGCTCTCTACATATATGTCAACAGAAATACATAAAATATACATTAAAAGATATGCAATAGGGTTCACAGAAATGTTATTTCTAATAACCCAAGCCTGTAGATATCCACCACCTGTAGTACGGACCAATCATTCATGTTGCATTCATGCAATGGAATATAGAAGACTCTAGCTTATGCTTCAAGGTACAACTATAGATAATCTCACAAAGTTAACATTGAACAGCAGAAGTTTGACAAGTGTAAGTATGCAGTGTCACTAAATTTATATAAATTTCAAAAACAAATAGTCAATTGGATTAGAAGTCTAGAAAATGGCTTTTGCTGGTAGTTTTGACTAGGAAGAGCCAAGGAAGGATTTCTGTGGTCATGGTAGTAAGCTATTTCTTGATAGTTACATGGGTATGCTTATTTTAAATCCATCAGCTTATAAACTTGTGATATGTACATTTAATATCTAACAGAACTCAGCCCCCTAGAGTCCCTTAAACTTGCGTTTTACAGTTATTAACTTAAAATTTATCAAACCACATCACCAGTTTTTGTACTTTATCTTTGCATATAAAGAACTTTATTTTTCCTACCCAGACTTTATCGCTTTCTTAGGTCCTACAAACTGAAGCCTGCTTTAGTCTTAACTTTCTGAAGAGAACATTGCAAATTTCATCATCTCTCAGAATAATTTTTTATTGTTATATGAATAGTATATGACTTGGGCTGTTGGATGTAGTATGAGATGGATTATGACATCGGTCTTCTGATTGCCTGAATTATGCCACTCTGCTCTGAAGCTTTCTCCCAGCCTTTCCTTCATTTTCATTTAAAATCTGGAAGAGATAGGTCCAAGTGGGGAAGGGTATGAATAACAGGAGACCATATTCTCCCTACCACCACAATGTTAACAAGGACAATGATTTTACTGAATTTCAATTTTTGCTTATTTTGCTCAAGATCCAAGATTCACTATCAATTAACAGCAGAGACAACCCTAAGCTAGAAGGTAACATTTATATTGTACTAGTGTGATTTTGCTCTTGCTTTGGATTTTAAATTTGTTTTTAAGGGTTAACATACTCTTGATTCTATGCAGTAACACTATTTCTCCCAAAAGAGAAGTTAATATACTCTAGGAAAATGTTACTGTTACTATACATTTTTTTTAGATTCCCCAACAACCTCGTCATGCTTTATCTATTCTTTTGCTTTGCAGCTTTATGGATTATTGTAAATTATTACTATCCTCACTATCCACATTTTCTCCAACATTTAGAAGAAAAATGTTTTTACTCAAAAAGAAATAGTACCTTAATTGCCTGCAAACAATATTGCAAGATGGAAGCTATTATCACCTTATCTATCTGTGAATCAGTATCCAGGAGGCATAGGAGGTATTACAGCTCAAATCAAATGAACTCTGCAGTCTGGTGTTCTTTCTAGTGAAAATAGTGAGATGTAGGGAAGAAAGGTGAGACCAGCAGTGAGTTGTTCCCTTCAAAAAGCAGTGCTTCTTAACACCGTCAAATCTTTTAGTTTTTAAAATCAGGAGGGAAGTTTAGTTCAGGCCGAAAGACTAGTTTGTGTCTCCAGAATTACTGGAATAAACTGGATCCCAAATCCTACTAAGAAAAATGTTTGATATTAGAAAGCTGCTTTTAAGGTCATGAGTATTTGTAGGGTTAAGATCTGGAAAAAGAAAAGTCAAGAAATGAAATTTTGACATTTGGTTCCATCTCCACTCAAGGCAATGCCAGTTCTGAAAGCAGTTGCTAAAGGACTGAAAAGTAGAAATGGCAACAGTCCTATGGGACTGGGAGAAGGAAGCAAAGATGGAGTTTCTACTCACCCAGGAGGACTGGCTTCTTGTTGGGTTCCTGAAGTCACCTAAGGTTGTAAGTGAACCAGAAACCTGTGCTTATCAAAATTGAAACATCTCATTTATGTAGTAGACTCAATTCTCAAAGAGATTAAGACAACCTAATCCTAAATTAGATATTTGACTGAAGTCAAGATGGCTGGTGCCGAGACCAGCTTGGCCATAGAGAACCCCATCCAGGCCGTGCTGAAGGCATTAAGAAGCAGACCTCCAGACAGAACAGCAAAGTGGGACCATCCGGGGCCAACAGCTTTCTGAGCTAAAAGCCTTGGGGGCTGACCGCATTCCAGGCTGAAGACCCTGAGCAGACTCTGACCCATGCATTTATTCTCTGAACAGGTGATGATTATTAACAGATGTTCTGTATTTTCTCAACGCAAAAATATACCAGGTAGGCAACTGGTTCCCACTTACCACTGATCACAGACAAAATAAAATGCATTCTCTATGAGGGACCCACAAGGGTAGTGTCAGAGGACCTACGCTTAAAGAATTTTTTAACCAGTGTATAATATATGCTATCCTGCCTCTATAGAATGCCCCAAGTAGTTTTCTACTTGCAACGGTGGGGAGGTGGGCAGCCAGATTTTCCTTGCCACTGTGCTTCCTAGAAACACTGTATTCTACCACACACAACATTTTTCAGCAATCATACACTCGGCATTTCTCAACAGCGTGGATCACTTGAGTTCAGGAATTGGAGAGCAGCCTGAACAACATGGTGAAACCCTTCCTCTACTAAAAATATAGAAATTAGCCAGGAGTGGTGGTGGGCACCTGTGGTCTCAGCTACTCAGAAGACTGAAGGGCTTGACCCTGGGAGACGAAGTTTGCAGGGCTAAGTGACAGAGTGAGATTCCATTTAAAAACAAATAATTAAAATGTTTAAACTATAAAAGACAAGAGAGAATTCGGCAGCAAACTAGAAGCTTTAATAAAGTGTCAAATGAAAGTCCTAAAAATAAAACCATGTAAATAAAACTAATTCCCAAATGGATGCACATAGTGGCAGTTTAGACAGTTTGATTCTCACCTACCCATCTGAACTGTCTCAAAAACCAAGAATAAAGAGTTTACAAAGTATATGATATGTTAATAATTTAAAAGAGATAGTGGACATGGGCAAAAGTCTGACAGTGAAACTTTAGTCATAGACGAGGAGAAAGGCAAGGGGTGGAAGTCATGTTCGAAAATGTAATGGCAGGTAATTTTCCAAAATTAATGAAATACCTTAAACCACAATCTTAAGGGCTATAAATATCAAACAGATTACTAAAACACACACCCGAACACTGCTAAAAAAAACAAAAAAAAAACAAGTATCTTTAAAATTATCCAGAAAAAAAGAATATGTATTAACTTCATAGCAGAAATGGCTAGATTTTCAAACTGAAGCCATGAAACCCAAAACAGCTATTTCTCGTTTCTGAAAAGTATTAAAAGAAAGTAAGTCAATATGGACAGTCAATATAGAATTCTATATCTAGTAAAAAAAAAAAACTCCAGAAAATGCAAGACATTTTGCAGTAAAAATTTTAAAGCATATGTCACCACAGATCTTCACGAGAAGGATTAGTAAAAAGTATTCTTAGCAGAAAGAAAATACTAAAAGAGCAGTAAGTGCAACAGATGTGAGTAAAAGCAAGTGATTGATTGTATAGAAATGAGAATGTTTTGTGAAATTTAAAAGTTACAACGTATTTAACACCAACTGTCTATGAGTTAGGGAAGAAAGTTCGTTAAGGCTCTTGCATTGACCAAGACGAGGCAAAGTACTAAATTAGACTAATTCAGAATCCAGGCTGCAATTTCTAGAGTAATGTCTAAAAGAAAGTACTGTCTTATAAGCTGATACAGGGGGTAAATTAAAAATGAAAATCAAGCTATCATATTGTTGGTTCTTCCACAAGACAAGACTAGAAAAAAAAAGACTTGTGAGCTGATAGTTTTTGTGGGGACATTATCCCATGGAGCAGGCAGCAGGGAATAGGATGATATGGCAGAAATTAGAGCCAAGAAGGAAATACAGTTACTACAGGGATGTGCCACTGACTTAGCCACCATGATCATCTACAAGGATATCTTCTACTAGGACTGTCTGAAAATTTTAGTGAAATGAATGTCACAGCTGGGTACCTAGGGAATAAAAGGGAGGAAGATTCATGCTCTGATTATTGCTCGAAGGTGGTCCCATGGACATTAGCTTCCCTGCACCCTTGGGTTGTTGAAGGTAGTTGCTGTTGTGGAGAAGCTTGTTCTCAGGTGATAAGTAGATTGTGCAAGCAAGTTCAAGGCAAGGCATCCTGACAGCACCTGCAGACAGCTATCGAAGTCTTCATGGAACTGACCTATAAAGCAGTATAGTTAAAGAAGAGGGACTAACCATATTTTTAACAAGTATACAAGAGGCTCCATTCTAAGATTTGGGATGTTGTTTCTGGATAGCCACCAAGATTCGTTCTTCAGACCCCAGAGATCCTGTGAGGTCCTGTGTTTCTTTTCAATACAGTCTTATTTTACTTAAATGATAGAGTGTGTATCTCTTGTATCCAACTAAGAATCCAACTGATGGGAAGAAATGTCATGAATATTTATGCATGGTCTTGATTTCAAATTATTAGATATTTTAAAGTGTATCTCCAAGAAATAATTAAGATACCCTAGCAGAGAGAGACATTGCTACAGAACATAGCTTTGTAAGTGATACTTGTAATTCTGTATTCATTTAAGATCTAAGTACTTTGAGGGCTGTAAGAGGAGTTATCCAGTGAAATCAATGTGTCCAGAGTCACTTGAGCTCCAATATTAAAATATCATGCCCAAGATATGAAAAGGAAGATGAAGTGTTAATAAAAGATACTTCATGCTGCAGAAACAGTATCATGGACGCTCCCATCAGAATGTATCCAGACTTACACTTTATATCTAAACACCAGAAAAAACTTTCTGAAAGTTTCATACAAGAAAAACATTAAAAAAATAACACATTAATCAGGTGGAAGCAATGTGTTAAGACAAGAAATTACATATGCTTGATTTGCTTTTCCCCTTCGTGCCAATTGTCACCAGCCTTTGAAATATAAACGTAAAAATATTTAAGTGAAACTGGAAGCATAGGAGATGTGATAAGAGACCCTTGTACCCCATAATAATTTAAGTTTCCATTTTCATAAAATAGCTATCCTAAAAGAACAAGTAAGGTTGTAGTTTATGGTAATTTAAGGAAGCAAGCATTTAGGCAGAGTTTCTAACTAATGGCAGTTCTTTCAAAGGACCACAAATAAGAAAGTTAGAAAATTCATGGAGTGATACAGTTTGGATTTGTGTCCCCACCCAAACTTCATGTTAAATTGGAGGGGGGGTGCTCGATAGCAGGTGACTGGATCATAAGGCTGAATTTCCCCCTTGCTGTTTTCATAGCAGTGACTTCTCACACTGATGGTTAAACGTGTGTGGTACTTCCCTGCTACCATGTAAAGAAGGTGTTTGCTTTTGCTTCCCCTTCACTTTCCACCATGATTTTGAGTTTCCTGAGCCCTCCCAGTCATGCTTCCTGTTAATCCTGTAAAACTGTGAGCCAATGAAATCTGTTTTCCTTATCAATTACCCAGTCTTGGAGAGTTCTTTACAGCAGTTTGAAAACAGAGAAAGACACGAAGAAACTGGAAGAGCTGGCGCCATTTAGGTCACAGCACAGAAATCTAGACATGGGGAACACATATGCAGGGGGTCTTCAAATACATACGAGATTGCCACATGCAGGAAAAAGGACTCTTAATTGAAAGATATAAATCCTTCTCTAGATTTCTAGGAGTCATTACATGCATGACTCAAACTAGATCAAAGAGTGGAAACGTGCACTTTTCCTACACTTTCATCTTTGATGTCTCTTTTACCTAAAGGTTGGCTTTTCATTGCCAACACAATGATGCTGTAAGCATCTGCCACCATTCACCTAGCACCGATGCTGGCAAGGCAGGGATGTGCATCCATTCCAAATACAACTCCAGAATAAATGTACAGCTTGAAAATACATGTAAAATATTCATAGTTGATATGGCGCATTTCTCAACACCTTTTTAGAGAGACTAACTGCAGTGGTTGTGAATTTACTTGTTGCTTACCTCTTTTGACCATTTAATGTTGTAGGGAGGAGAGAAGAGTTATTGATCCATGGATATAGAGTTTCAGCTTGTATCATGACAAAGTTCTGAAGATGGATAATGGTGACTGTTGCACAACTATGCGACTACAATGTCACTAAACTGTACATTTGAAAATGGTAAGTTTTGTTGTATTTTACCACAATTTCTCTCATACTTGAGGTGTCATATACACTAAGCCTCTGAATCTTGGAGATGCAAGGAGGCAGTGCACAGAAAAGGGGAATTCCAGAAAAAGAATTTTTTCTCTTAAACTGGGCCCCATGTGGTTTTTTTCACCCACATGGTTCTGTTATACTGCATCATATGTACTGTGCTGGATTTTTCCTATAATATTCCATTCATGGCTTCTGATTCATGCCACATGACAATTTAACTTAACAGCATGCAGAGACTACTGTGGAAATTTCTCAATGGATGGTTTGGTTTAATTACACAGAGAACTGAGTGTATGACAAAGGGCCAATTCTTCTATTTTGATTATTTAAGGGACACTTCTACTCCACTGTGAGATTGTCATTTCTGCCGCTCAGAGTGGAACTGTTTGGGCAACCGGAAATAGGTTTGACCTCCAACTGGCAGATTTTAGAAATAGTTTAGCCTACTCTGTTTCAGAAATAGTGCATAAATTAAACTAGATGGACTATTTATCCTTTAACTTATTTCTTACATTTGATTTAATCCCATACTAGCCATTATTTTTAAAAGGTAATTACCTCCACTCTTATTATAGACAATTAATGTCTGCATCAATTGTGGGAATTTTCCACGCAAAAAAAGAATTGCTTTCCTCAGGTACAGCAGTGAAGTAGGTGCCTGAGCCCTGGAACCAGCCTGCTTGCACCTGGAATCCATGGTCTGTTTATCAGCTGTGTGACTTCAACATAATTTGGTGAATTCTGGCTGTTTATTTCCTTGTACTTCAAGTGGGGATAACAGTATATGTTTTTCTAAAGTAGAAGTATAATTATACATGTAAAATGCTTGTAATTTTACTTCTAGGTATATTCCCAAAGAATTAAAATTAAAGGCTCAGACTTTTATACACCTGTGTTCATAGCAGCATCATTCACAGCAAACAAAAGATAGAAACAACCCCATGTTCATCAGTGGATGAATGAATAAATGAAATGTGGTATGTATCTATAATAGAGTATTATTTAGCCTTGAGGAAGAAAATTCTGACATATGCCATAACATGAACAAAGCTTAAGGATATTATGCTAAAGAAAGTAAGCCACTCAAAAAACAAATGTATTATTCTACTTTGAGATGCCTGTAATAGTCAAATTCATAGAGACAAACTAGAATTGTGGTTGCCAGGGCCTGTGGGGAAGAGCGGAACGTAGTTACTGATACATGGGTACAGAGTTTCAGCCTCGATGAGAAAGTTCTGAAGATGGATGGTGGTCACAGTTGCACAGCAATGTTACTAATTAAGGTCACTAAACTATACTAGGAAACGGTTAAAATGTAAAATATACCGAACAATTTACCAATTTTTAAAAGAGCTTAAAATAATGCTGCGAACAGTGGTTTTTAAATCTGGTGCCTGGATCAGCAACCCTCAACATCACCTGGGACTTATTAGAAAAAACTCTGGGGCCCCACCACTGGAGAAATACCGAAGTCACGGGACCGAAGTATGCTGCTTGGCATGACTTTTAATCCCTCCCGATGATTCTGAAGCACTTGCAAGCTCAACTTTAAAAACTTTAACAACTCTAAGACAAGATAAGAAGCTAACAAAGATTAGCTGCAATAACATCACTTATCTTTTTGTATATTCTTTAGGCCCTTTTGGTTCATTTTTCAGAAGACATGAATTTTTACTTAATCCTTGTTTGCCTTCTTTTCAATACTGTCTTTTATAGCCAACATGTGTAACGGAAGGTGCTGTTTGGAGATAAAAGGACAGCAAGTTATTGGCTAAATAAGGTACATCTTCAAGGCTTATCTTTTTAAAAAATAAATGTTATCACATATATTTGAGGTTTACAACATGGTGTTTCATTGGATACATATAGGAAGTACAGTGGCTACTACAGTGAAGTGGATTAACATATCCATCACCTCACATACTTTTTGTATGTCAAGAGCAGCTAAAACCTACTTAATAAAAATCCCCAACACAAAATAGAAATTTGTACATTGAAAATTATGAAACTTTAATGAAAATAATTGAAGATGTAAATAATTCAAAGTATATTCCATGTTCATGGATGGGAATATTGTAAACATGTCCATTCTCCTCAGAGCACTACATAGCTTTAACATAATCCCTAACAAAATTCCAAACTGTATTCTGCATAGAAATAAAAGAATCCGAAGATTTGTATGAAACCACAAAAAACTCCAAGTACCTGAGGCAATACTGAGAAAGCACAATAAGGTTAGATCCATCATACGTCTGGATTAAAAACTCTATTAAGAGGTTTCATGGTAATCAAGATCATTTTACTGCCTTAAATATAGAAATGAATACTAACAGGATAGAAAGCCCAGAAATAAATTCAAACTTAAACAACTTATTTTTGACAAAGGCATCAAGAGGGCACAATGGGAAAAGGATGCTCTCTTCAATAAACTGCACTTAGAAAACTGCATTTCCACATGTAAAAGAATAAAACTGAACCATAATTGTACATTGCACACAAAAATGAACTCAAAATGGTTAACAGATGTAACTGTAGGACCTGAATCCATAAAGCCCTTAGAGATCAAAAAGGCAAACCTCCTTAGCAATGATATATATACATTTTTTTTACATTACACCAAAAGCTGAGGCTATAGAATAAAAATGTTACTACATCCAACTGAAAAGTTTCTGTACAGCAAAGGAAACAATCAAAATGAAAGGGCAACCTACACACTGGGAGATAATTACAAATCACATCTGATAACCTCATCCATGATTTATAAAGAACCCCTGCAACTCAACAGCAGAAAAATCCAATCAACAAATGGACATAAACTATTTAGAACAGCGAAGTTATAGAACCAACCTATGTGTCCATCAACAGTTGGTTGGATAAAGAAAATGTGGTGTATATATATGCCATGACATATTGTGGGGTCATAAAAAGGTACAAAATCATGCCCCCTGCAGCAACATAGAGATTGATGTCACTATCTTAAGTGAGCTAATCCAGAAGCAGAAAAATCAAAGATCACATCAAGTGGGAGCTAAACTGATATAAAGAGAATACACTATGGGGACTTTTAAAGGCATTGACGAGGTTTTAAAATTTACCTGCTGGGTACTATATTCAGTATCTGTGTGATGGGTACACTAGAAGCCAAATCCCCACAATTATGCAAGTAATACCCCTGTAACAAAGTACATATACTCTTTGAATTTAAAATTTTAAAAATTGTTTATTATAGGCAAAGTATCCAACAGACATTTCTCCAAAGATTATGTTAAAAAGGCCAATATGAAAATGTGCTCAACATTATCATAAGAGAAGTGCAAATTAAAACCACTATCAGATATTACCTCACAGTCTTAAGGATGGCTGTTATCAAAACAGTAATTATTACCAAGAATGTGGAGAAAAGAGAAGTCACAAATACCATTGGTGGAAATTTAGACTGATACAACCATTATGGGTAACAATACTGAGATCCCTAAAGAAATTTAAAAGAATTGCTGCCCTTTGACCCAACAATCCATCTCTGGGATAATACCCAAAGGAGATAAAAATCACAACCTCATAAAGTTACCTGCACTCTCATATTCACTGCAGCACTATCCACAATAGCCAAGACAGATACCACCTCGATACCCATCAATTAACAAAAATAAAATATGATAAAATGGAGTATAATTCAGCCTTAAAAATGGAGGAAAACCTTTCATCTGTTACAACATGAATAGACTTGGAGAACACTATGCTAAGTGAAATAAGCCAAACACCAAGAACATTATGCTAAGTGAAATAAGCCAGACACCAAGAACATTATGCTAAGTGAAATAAGCCAGACACCAAAATAAAAATACTGCATAATCTTACATGTGGAATATAAGTGTATGTAAAGCACATAAAACAGAGACCAAGGATTCTCTTTTATGGGTCTGAGTAACAGATAGGAGGGCATTTCCATAGCAACACCCACCACAATGTATAAATTGCAGTATGTAGGAGAGAATTGGAAAAGCCTGGGGAAACTGTAAAGTTTTCGAAAGAACATGTATAATACCTAAAATTGCCAAGTTCCCTCTCATGATAAACAGAGGTTAGGGTTATTTAAATGACTGTTGTAAGTATCTGGGGGGCTATTGTAATCCTCATTAAACTTCCATGAACCATAAAGACCTCTTTACTCTTAAAATGAACATGCTGTGAAGAAAGTCATTGCAAAATACCTAGACTGTGACAGAAATTAACCTCTTACATCAATAGCATCTACTTTCACCGAACTCCAGTAAACCTAGAAATTCTCTACTGGAAGCACTTTTCCTTCTGCAATGAAGTTAGCTTTTGTGAACCTATGAATCAAATCTCTTTCCCTCTTCAGAACAGAACCTAAGCCAGGCATTTTTTCCTCTCATTTTCATCTGGGCCCCAAACTGAGTAAACTCTTTACTCAATTTTTGATAGTGGTTGTCCCCTTAGGAAAGTATGTATTCAGAAGGTAGGTCTAACTCTGGTCAAAATCTTTCTGTGGGTGTTGACCTGTACATGAATATTCTCAGATAATGACTTCAAAATGGATGTTTATAAATGGAATGCTCAACCCAATGTGTGGTTCTGAAAGCTTGTGCATTTTTAGGCCACTTCCATTAATGTGCCTTAAAGTGTGTATCTTCAGGCTCTGGGCTACAACCAGGAGAACTTCTTTGAGGCTCTGCTATACCATTTACAATCTAACCTTTAAGTCACTGGGTTCCTTGGGCCTCAGTTTACATGTAAGATTATACTAGGAATTAAGTTTTTAATTCTAAATGTTCTATGACACCCTAACCCTCAAGGAGAATTTACTCAAGGGGAGCTACACATTCGTAATAAATGACTAGCAACTCAGAAAACAAAACGAATGTTTCCTGAATCAGTCAGCTTTCACTTAGTATTCGTCACCCTATAGGAGACAAAATGAGACAAAATCAGTACTTCCCTTCAAGGATAACTTGGCTTTATGAGGGACTTTGTTAGGTTTGTAGAAGCTTCCAATTGAAGGGTGAGTCCTACACACAGGGCTTCCCAGACACAGACAGGTACCTGCTGGGGAAGGGAGATGCTGGTGGTTGCATTAGTAAGGGCTGAACAATGCAAAAACTGGTTAGTGGGTTTTTGAGACAGGTTCCCCTCTGTCACCAAGGCTGGAGTGCAGTGCTATGCTCTCTGCTCACTGCAACCTCTGCTTCCCAGTTCAAGCGATTCTGCCTCAGCCTCCTGTGTTCATGTATTTATATGGGATTCAGATTTCAATCCTGCTCTAATTTAAATGATCAACAAGAGCCATTTTAAAAAATGTTTGAAAGCAAAAAAAAATTCTGTAACTTGCTCTGGAGACCAACATTAACAACCCATGAGATGGAGATGGGAACCCACAAGATGACTTAGCATGAACCATTTCAAAGCAACAATTCCTTCCATGTCAAAGTCATCGCTCCTGTCTCTGTACAGTCTGTTTCTTTCATTTCCCTTGTTCTCAAGAGGATGGCAGGGTGAAGAAACACTGGGAAATCTTAATGATGTGTGTAAAGTCATTGTCTGATCCCTCTAGTTTCCTCTCTGAAGTGAGTGATCTAGCCTGCAATCCCAGAGCTTTAGGAGGCTGAACTGGGAAGATCCCTTGAGCCCCGAAGTTCAAGGCTGCACCAAGCTATGATCACACCACTACACCTCACCCTGAGTGACCAAGCGAGATCCTTTGTTTATAAATCAATGTGAATGATCTGAACTTTTGCTATGGGGTCTGCCTTAGAGTGGCTGATCATGCCTCCTCTTGATTAGGAGGGTCACTGTCTAGTGCTCACTTCAATTGTTTCTAGTCATTTGCCTCAGTGAAAAGTTCCCCCTCTCTGAAGTCCCCTGTCCTACTCTCAGGCCTCTGCACATCATCAGCTGCGTGTGCACCTTGCTGTCTTCCTGCCAAAAGCACATGGAAACTCTATGTATAACTGACAATGCCATCTGTGGGGGTGTATCAGTCTGTTTTCCATGATGTAAAACCACCTGAGACTGGATAATTTACAAAGAAAGGAAGTTTAATTGACTCACTAAAGTTTCACATGGCTGGGGAGGCAGCAGGCAACTTACAAATGTGGCAGATGGCAAAGTGGAAGCGAGGCATATCTTACACGGTGGCAAACGAGAGAGCAAGAGTGAAGGGGAAATTGCCACTATTAAACCATCAGGTCTTGAGAGAACTCACTATCAACCGAACACCAAAGGGGAAATCTGCCCCCATGATCCAATCGCTTCCCACCAGGCCCCTCCCCTGACATGAGGGGATTATGGTTTGATGTGAAATTTGGGTGGGGACACAGAGCCAAACCCCATCAAAGGGTTTGAACTCAGGACATTATTTCAAAACTTTTCCTAAAAGACCATCTTCCTCATGTGCTTTGTATGGCTTTCATGCCATCGGGGAAATTGTACAAAGGTGGTGCCCTCACCGGAAGGCTCCGATACAGTTTGTTGCTCACAACTGCCTTTGATTAAGCCTCACGGGCATGGAGCACACTGGGTCTTCTCTCTAGGTTCAGTTCCGGGCACTTAACCTAGATATTCAACTACCACTCCTTGCGCCCCCACCTTCCTTTTTAGCAGAAATCTTTTTGCTTTCTTTCCGGATAGAACTATCTCCTACAACCTGCCCAACCCTATGGTATCACTTATGGTGAAATCCCATACCCTGAATCATCCTGGCTTAGGATGTCTCACAATGCAAAAGCAAGGTTTGGAATTCAGCATATCCTCTTATTGCCAGAGTGTGTTCCTCTGTCAAAGCTATTTCATCACTGTGAACTTAAAAATTTTAGTTCAAAGACAAGAGCAGAATACTAATGCTGGCTCTTCCCCCAGCTTTCAACAGTACTAGTTTTCCTTGATGCAGCAGATGCCTTTGGTGCCATAGGGAAAATGTGACACTGTTGGGGCACTTACTGTGTGCTAGGCTTTCTTTTCAGCAATTTATACTTACTCAGTTCTTTGAAGCATCCTAGGAGACAGGTATCATTATTACCCCCATTCTGTAGAGGTCACTGAGGCTTAAATGGGTTAGACAGCTCGGTTAAGTACACTCATCTAGCAAGTGATAGAGCTAGTGTCTTCAGGAAAGACAACAACAGCAGCAGCCATCCAAGAGTCAGAAGGACTTCTTTTCTGTTTCCTATATAATTTACCATACACTAAAGAATTAAGTAGTCAGTCTCATCCTATGGGCTCCACGCTTTTAAAGTGGAAAGGTCACCTTCATTCATCTCTCATGTAAGCCAAAGAGGAGCTACTTAGGTTTAAGTGGGAAAGCGTGAAGGGGTGTCTGGAGATGTCCATGGGTTGAGGATACAGACTGGTGCACTTTACCTCCCCAAAGCCACTCTGCTGAGCCTAATTCTTATTAGAACTCAATTTGAATAATCCCTCCCTGTGGGTGGCCTCCACATTAATGAAGTATCTCCTGAGCATATGTTAAAATCAGATTGCCTGGACTGAGCTGTATCATAGAGCATCCATTTCAGTTTTTGAGTGGATGGGGTCCCTGGGAGTGCACACCTGAGAAATGGGTTCTAACTTTGTAATTTCATTCCACTTGACTCACCATTTCCCTCCACTTTTAGAGGCCTCTGGGGATCATTTGATGCAGAAGGTGCCAAGTGGAAGCAAACACTTACACTGTTCCAAGGACACCTTGTTTCTTTGGCTGTCGTGTTGTCTTGGTTTGCCATTTTGTAAAAGTATGTGTTTCCTCGTTCACCAGTTTACACACCCTTTTGAGCTATGAATGGTTTGGTCCTCGACAGCTTTTCTGCATCCAGCTCTGACCCACAGTCACTTTCTGATAAATTTGAAATTAGAATCAGGAGTGTCAGCTTACACACTTTAGAAGGCAATGACTGTTGTGGTCTCTAATACATCCACAGCAGTTGGTACACTTTGAGTCATATAATAAGCACTCAATTTGTACTTTCTTGAATTAACACATGGCATTAAGCTTATGCTTTTAACAAGTGATACATTAATTATCCTAAAAAAAGATGTGGTCTTATATGCTTCATCTACAAAAAGGAAATTTTTGATTATGAATTTTGTTTACAGATCTTCAAACAGGGGAATTTAGTTATTTGTCGAACCATGGAATCATTTACTTGCTCTGCCCAATTTCAATTACTCTTGTCCAGTGTGTTAAAGATGACTTTGGCAGTTTGACAATTTTACATTTTAAATATGTCAACTCAACTTCCATTGTAAACCAGGAACCATAATGGTTCCAATTTGGTAGGGGAAACTTAGTTACCTTAGAATACCTATGCCAAGTATATAAGCAAATTCAAAGAAAACTTATAATCTAGAAGATATTCAAGTTTTCCGTATTTACCAATATAGTTTTCTCTGAAGATAAAGTCATCAACTGCCTATGTTTTTGTATCATTAAAGTGGCAAGTGACAGGACAAGCAACTATTTGTAGTTCCTCAGAAATTTGGAGACATTCACTAAACTCGTATCATGAATCACAGCTCCCTTAAACCTAAAGTGCAAATACTTTTGATTTTTTTCATGCCTAGTTGTCATTATAGTAGTCTCTAAGTTAAGTGCCATTTAAAAAAATCCTCTTAACCACATCAGTGTTATTTTAATTATGTCAATTCAGTGTTCAAATGATTTCAAATCCTCAAAATGCTAGAGGTAAGAAACAATTTCAGCATGAAGTTGTGTCCAACTCTTCTACATCGTAGTATTTAAGTCTGCCTTTTCGCTTGCACCAGATTTGAAAGATTATCAAGGAAAAGACAGAGTATTAAAATACATGAGCTGTTTAGACCTAATTTTGTTATCAAGAGTTACCCAAAATGGAAACATCATTCTTTGAGAAAACAATGTCCCTCTAATGTCACTACTTGACAGTTATATAGTGTATTATTTTCTAGTTTATACATCATTTCTCCAACAATATTCAGTGTTCGAGTAACTAGGTAGATACTATAGCAATTAAACTCAACTTTCTCAGACTTACCTGGGCAAAGGGCAAGTGAGAGGTTGAGTCGATTCAAAACCAGCTCAGCAGCAGAGGCGAGCCACAGAAGTAACAGTGAAGCTACCGGTTACTACAGATCTGTGAACTCAGCCAGGCACAGTGGTGTCAGGGATTACCTGCTACAAAGACATTTTTAAGACACATACTCATGGGTATGGGTCGAAAACTCAAGGACTTTATTTGTGAATTATATAACAAGTTACTTTAGTTTCTGCTCTGTGGAAAGTGTGAAGCGTTCCAACCAAGGGTTTTCATGTAGATTTTTTGGCACCCATGCTATAGACTGCCAAACGTCTAAGTCTGATTGTGACACTGAATTTTTAAAAATTAGGTTTAGATTTCAATATCTGAGCTTGTTTCATTTTGCTTCTATACACAAATGTTTAATTCACTGTATAATCATGTCACAGGTAAATTGTGCATTAAATATTTTAAACACTTCACTGATTCAACCAATTTTTCACCTAGTGGCTGTATTAAAAGTTGCTAATGTATTTAAGAAAGACATAGCAATCTTCATGTATCACTAATTCCTTATTTTTTTCCAGTCGTTTAATTACTATCCCTGGGAAAGGCATGATCCTTCATATAAATGTCATGTCATCAGAGGGATACCATTGCTCTGCCAAACAAATTTTCATTAAGAAAATAAGATGGACCAAAAAAACAAAACAAAACACTAATCTCCTGATTTTCAGTTGGTATAATCTCTAAAGAAAAAGCTGCAAAGCTTTCTTTGCAATTTACAACGTCTTTCGAAAAGGCGTCAGCTCAGCACAATACCACATTCACTTTTTCTAACGACGTAAAGTTTGTTTTGAAAATTTCTCATCTGACATGGAGCTCCAGGACATTAATGTGGCCACATACACTAGTGATTTAGGACAGTGACTCTGTCTGGAGGGTACAGATCGCTTCTGCCTCCCAGGAGCCCAGAGAAGCAAGGAAAGGGAAACAGGTCAGGAGGCACAGCTGACTTAGGAGCGTTGAAACTGAACCAAAGTTTCTCTGTTTCATCAGTGGTAAGCGGAGTGAGTGTCTATCACTTCGTGGAAGGCAGCCTGAAAAACTCAGGAATTCTTTGTCTTTGTTTTGTTGTCATCAAGATATTGCGTTTATTATTTTTTTTTAGATTCGCAGTGTAAATGCGCAGGTTTCTTACATGGGCGTATTGTGTGATGCTGAGGTTTGAGATAGGAATGATCCTGTCACCAAGGTAGTGAGCACAGTAACCAACAAGTGAATTCATAGCCAAAGCAGTGTTTCCAAAAAGGTGCTGTGAAATAGTATTACAGGATGGGGTATTTTACCTCAAAGAAGGTATCTGAATCCGTAACTCTAACCATATCCCTGTAACATTCAGAAAGCACAGCTGCATTTAGCGTTGCTTCTTTCATTTTTAAGAGCAATTTCCACTGGGATCTGTGGATACTGTTATGTTATGGACCAGTACTTCCAGGGGATTTATTTCCATGGCTGGATTAATAAGGATTGGTCCGAAATCACTGAATGAACATGTCATACCAACATGGTCACCTCCCTTTCCCCACTCACAACTTTCTCTATGTTTTGGTTGCAATCCTTTTCTTCTCTTCTACTTCTAACTCTGTTTTAGTACATGATGTTCCATCAAACTAGAGGACCCTTCTTGTTTGTGTCTTAAAATTATACTTTGTGGTACTTCCTCAATGAAAATGAGAAATGACAAATTTACACACAACCCCATTATTTGCTGTTGTAGTACCTTATGAGATAGTGAGAATCATTACAAACAGATCAATTGCCATTAAGTAACAGAAAGTTTAATGTCTTCCTCCATGACAGAACACAAGCTTCTTGTAAGGAGGCTCACCATGTGTTCCCATCACTGCACATGCTTCCACCACGCAAATCCTCTTAGTATCTAGAATTAGCTCAGTATTCATCAGTGTCTTCAACTATGCTGTGAGCCAGGTGAGGACAGGGCTTCCTTGCCCATATTTCCTTCACCCTTTCATCCAGGAGCAGGTCACAGTCATTGAAAGGAGAGTAGATCCACAACAAGTATTTAATGAATGAATAAAACTTCAACTCAGGCTCACTGCTCCTGCCCTAGTTCAGACCTTAATGGTGTTGTATTGGAGCACTCAAGGGTTTTCCATCCTTACCACTATTAACATTTCGGCCAGATGTTTGATTGTGGTGTGTGCATGTACGGGGAGGGAGGCCATTCCATTGATCGCAGGTTGTGTAACTGTATCCCTGCCTTCTATCCACTAGATGCCAGCAGCACCTCCCTCCAGTTCCATCAAAAATATCTCTAGATATTGCCAAATGTGGTCTTGGGTATCAAAATTTCACATTCAAAAAGCAGTAGGATAAAGCAATAATCTGGTATTTGTCTTCCTTCTCCTAATAATCTACCACAATACCAGTGACCCAGTGATAATTTATCTAGAAAAATGCCAATAACATCTCTAACTACCTTTTACTGAGTTATCACATGTCTAGAATTTATATTTTGCACTTTAACGGCATTGTCAAAAGCAGGTCCTGGTGTATTAGCACCGTACTGACTCTGCCATGAATTGCTACTCTGACTTTCAACAAATACCTTGACCTCCCTAGATTCTAAGTTCCTCATTTCAAAAGCTAGGCTTAATGATTTAAAATATTCTTTCACTCTAAAATCCACTGATTCTTTATGTAATTCATTTGCCTACACAAATTGGCAAACACTATACTTTGCATGATGTTCAGGCAGATATATTTTTAGATGTTTAAAAGAAATCATATCCATCTGCTCCAGAATGCTTTCTAAGAACTCAGACCGATCTAAGTATTCTTTTGGGGTACTGTGAAACCCTATGCAAAATTTTGTACATTTTATTTTGAAAATAAAGTGTGTTATTTTCAGACTAGATCTTTAGTAATGCTGTGTTGTTAGAAGAGGAGATCCTGAATCTTAGTATCTATTTTGTGACCTTGGAGAAGTGAATTAGCTTCCCTAAACCTAATTCTCTCCCTATGTAGATTAGGAAAAATATGTGTGATATTGTGGTTTCTGGGATTTGACAATGCCTGCTGCATACTAAGTGTTCAATACATTTTAGCGTTTTCTCTGATTCTAAGCACATTTTAGCAATAACCACTGTACTTTAAATCAGAAGGATTTTTTTCCTTAGTGCCACATAGAAGAATTGTTCACCTTGCCCTCAACGACATCATGCATTGGAGGTACCGTAGTATTTGAGCTTTTCAGTGGACACATCTTAGAAATCTCCAATACAGGAGCTCACTATAAAATTTCAATTATCACTGGTGTCCATGCACATGTACATGTATGCAGTATATACTTGTTCTAATTGACAAAAAATGTGATCTGACTAACCTATATAGAAGCCAACAAGAACCACTTGTTTACAATCTAGATGGAAGATCTGAAAAACAAAGTTATTCCAATTTGCATAGAATGTCCTTTGGTTTTAACATTTAATATTAGAACTCAAAGGAGCTGAATAATAAAATATGGCACTATCTGATTTGGCCAATCCCAAAGGGGCACACATTTATTCAGATTTTCCAAACTAAACAAATTAAGGCCTGAAGATGCTACAGGGCAACGTGGAACTAACTATCCTTCCCCAGGCTGCTATAATTACACTCTTAAAATATAATTAGTTGAAGCAATTCTTATGCAAAGCACATTGTAGCATACATGCCTTTACATTGTCATGTGGTTGCTTAGCTCACATACCCTAACTTATTAATAACCTATTCTCAATAAAGACGATCTGAGCACATGTAACAAAATGTTGATTTAAAATGTGTCGGTACATGCAGAAACAAAATTAATGTCATTAAAAAATGAAATGCAATTTAAAGTAAAATTTATTCAATGATTAGTTCGCCAGTTGGTCTGAACAATAGTTGCAGGGATCATTTTGAATTTTAGAAATGGCCTCAGCTCATACCAATTATATCAGAATATCTGAGGGAAGATTTCTGCGTAGCAATGTCTGGGCTGCCCATATGATTTTAATAGCTAAGGTGGAGTACTAATGAGCTAAGTTCATCTAAATGGTATTTTCAGGAACGCAGGAAAAAAGATATCCAAATCCCAAATACACTGTGATCAAGTTACCTTATGAAGGAAATTGTACCCACGAGGTTAGCCATCCAGGCAGACAAGCTACCCTCTTTTGCTTGCTGGCCCGATTGTCTAATATGTTTGGGTACAAGGAGTCACCTTCAGTTTTAAAGCTTTTGCTAACTCTTGAAAGAGATGAAGTTTTAAAGTTTCATGAGAAACTGGTGTAAGAGGAGTCTTATGACAATCTTTATGTCTCTGTATCCTCAGTAATTTTAAACTCAAAGACAAACATTTGTCATTTGTAGATATTTAAAAATACAACAAGCCTCCAGCTTCTCCGATATGGTTTTTCATGGGAAATAGGGAAATACTTCATTGTTCCACAAAAAAGCAAAAGTGTCATTCTCCTATCATTGGTATGATTTCAGCTCAGAAAACAGAGGGTGAGAGCTTTCCAAAGGGACCTGAGGGAGTAGAAATGAGAACTATGTAACAGAAACCAGATTTATTAAAGGCAGCCACATAGTACCCACCTGGCTGAAGAAATGTGGATAATGGTTTACTTACTACACATTAAAAACCTCAACTAGTTTGCTATTTTTCAGTGTTAATTTTATTATAATGAAGACTGCCAAGGGAAACTAATTTCTTAATTCAGGATTTGGGAGAATTCCACAAGAGGTATACTTAGTGTATTTTAGGAAATGCTAAAAACACAAGAACAGCAATTAATCACCTCACTCCTGCAGATGGAATTAAAGTTATAGTCATGCTATTTTCATTCTGTTGCAGAAAGTATCAAAAGGAATCATCACATACATTCTATATAGCCACACCATGTAAACTAGATATATTCAGTATTTACACTTACTTGCAAACATTGTGCATTTGATTATTCAAGAGAGATTATAGGTGTAGTGTCAATACAGGCTCTTAGTGACGTATTTGTTCCTAAACTTAACCCAGAATATTGGAAATCTTGGGGAAAATATTTGACCTCTCTTTTTTTGGGTATGTCATATTGGCGCAGCCTATTAGCCTTCCTGCAGTACCTATGATGGCAAGCTTTGCACCTGTAAGGCCGTTTGAATCTGCTAGCTTCTGTCTGGCTAGTCGCTTATTTCAGTTCTCAGCTCAGCAACAAGCTCTACAGGGCATCCTTCTAACACTGTTTTTATTCACAGCAGTTATTGTGATAATCTTACTGATTATCTTTATGCTCTAGCTCCCCCTACTAGAACATGATCTCCAAGTAAACAGGTGTTTTGTCTGTCACGCTCAGAATTCCTGACAACACTTCCTGTGTATACACACACATTTATGTATATAATTTGGTAAGCAGATCAAAGAAAACACTCCTGCTGTGGTAGACTGAAGAAATGACTGTAAAATCCCCCTTCCTTTAAGACACCCTTTTTCAGTCCAATTTTGCAGCTCTTCCCCCTTTAGAAGCACAGTTAGTTTCCCATTGCTCGAATCTATGCTGGTCTTATTACTTGCTATGACAAACACAAGTCACAGAAAATGCTTTAAGACACTGAAAATCCCTCCATCGCCTTAGGAACCGGAGTTATCCTGTTGCAGGACCAAAGAATTCATGGAGGAGCAGTATAGCCTGTAGCCAAACAAAGCAGAGAAGGAGGGCTGCTCACTTCACCCGGAGTCACCGTAAACAGGTGAGAGTAATCCAAGGAGACCAGAGAACTACACAACTGACTCACAGGTTTAACAAAGCACTGTGGCTTCAAAATGCCAACTTTTAATGGGGATGTGGGAGGCTGCAATAGTAAAGATCTAAGACGTGTGGTATTGGCACATAGGTGAACCATTAATAAGAACAGTATCAGCCAGAGCTGGAGAAAAACTGGCAAGAAACCTGGTTAACAAAACCTGGAAAAGCGGTCAGCAAAATTTTATCAGATTCTGGTAAAAAGGTGACCAGTGGTTGACAGTGAAAAAACAGCTGCCAAAAGTTGTCACTGTGGCAAGTGGCAAGTAGCAACCATGTACTTAATCAAGTGTTGGCATTAGAAAATTAATGCAGGAACAGAAAACAAAGCTCTGCATATTCTCATTTATAAGTGGGAGTTAAACACCGAGTTCTGACATGGAAATTGCCCCATTAACTGCATACCTCTACCATACCTCGGCTTTCAGGTGAAACTGCTCTCTATAACCCTAATACGACAGGCAAGCGGTCCAAACCAATGCCATTTTGGCCCCTGTGACTTGTAATAAGTAAGGTCTGTAATTTCCACCCTACACAGACAACGTGTAAACTAATGCTTGACTTCTGCGAACCACTTAAGTAACAATCGGAATGTCCGAAGCCCCTCGCCCTCACCCCCGCCCAGGAGGTGATTTATGGGCATAAAAGGTCTTGACACCCTCCTTTCGGGGTCACGGGTTAGAGGGACACGAGTCCTCCACGGCCGCTGGCAATAAAGACCCTGTAATTTGGGCCAGTCTTTGTCTCAGTGGTGATTTCGCACTCGCTTAGTTACAACAGAGTACATACGAACACAAGGAAGGGAAAAATAATCACTGGGGGTTGCTTCAGTGTGGAGGGTGGGACGGTGAGGATTCAAAAGCTGTCAAATACTATGCTTCTTACCTGGATGACAGTAGTGTGTACCCCAAACCCCAGGGACATGCTATCCAAGTAACAGCCTTTATCTAACATACCACCTGAACCTAACAAAAATTAGAAAAAAACCCCTGAAACAAAAGAAAAAAATGTCACTTAAACTGTTTTCTTAATTTGAGAAGCTTAGGCAAGAGTAAAAGACACTGAAGGTAAATTCAGCACATCTGAATGAAAACTCAAGTCACAGATGCACATTCTGATATCGGTCAATCACAGCGGACAGGCTTCGTGAGGGAGCTGCAACGATCAAACTGACTGCATTTGGTTTAATTTCAGCTTCTCGATCACTCGCCAACTGAGAGATTTAAAAGATGTTACTCTCATCTTTTAACTTTCCTAAAAGCAATCAAATTTGACAGTTTTAATTTCACACACTTCAGTATTTTAGAATTACAAATGTAGTTCTTTCGTCCTAAAGCTTAATCTTTATCAATTTCATGGTGTTGTCTGCTTGTTTACGAAGTATCAGTGTTTTGTTGTTTGCTTGCATTTACCAAGTGACTTCAATTGTTTGGGCATCTCAATACCTTTTCCCTAGCAGTCTTTCATTCGGTTCTGTGTGAAGCCCTTAGTCCTAAAATGACCCATAGTACATGTCTGCTGCTAGAGGAATAGAGAAAATGCACTCGGTGTTTTGTTTCCTATTCAGTCAGAGCCATTACCCAAGTATTACAAAAGTTGACATCTCCCAAAGTTAGGGAAAAATGCCAATTTAAGGATGTGGGGGCAAACACTGGATGTAAAGCTTCAAAACTACCCTGGTGTTCTCATTGTTACCCATAGGTATTCGTATGTTATACAACAGGGTATTAAAGAAATGATTTCTTTGGGGCCATGTTATCTCTATAAACACTAAAAGGCATGTAACCATGATATTTAAATAGGTATCTTTGAAACAAAAACAGAGTTGCACTGATAAGTCAATGTTTCTTAGAGTGACTCATTTTCAAACATTAATTCCATTCTGTACGCACTCACTACAGAGTTGACGATAACTTTTCCTAGTTTTTTTTAAGAAGCAGAAAAGACTTGCCTTGTTTCAAACATCTATTTAAAGGTGTTTAAATCATGTCACTATTAGCATATAAAGTAGAGAAGCTGGTAAGATCACTTCCTCATACTGTTATGGGAAAAAAGGCCTTGAGTCAGTTGTCCAGGTCCTTGGTGTTTTGAGCAAAGAAGGTGGTAACACGTGACCAGAGTTCCAGCTACTTGTGGAGCTGAAGCACTTCATGGCTTGAACCACGGAGGCAGAGCTTGCAGTCAATTGAGATTGTACCACGGGACTCCAGCCTGGACCACAGAGTGTAACTGCATCTCAAAAAACAAAAACACACTAAGAAAAAAAAAAAAATGAAACATGGAAAGCAAGCAGCCAAAGCATGGATAAAAGAGAGAGAGCCCTCCACGGAGCCGGGGTGGACCAGCGAGCCGCTCAAGAGCCTGGTTACAAAGTTTTCCAGATTTATAAGCACTCCTCTTGAGGCCCCTGTCGGCTACCCCTTTTCTGGATGAAGGATTTGTTCTGCGGCTCACAAGACGATGAGATAAACTGAGGCCCTATGCAGAGGAAGAGCCGGCCTGTGCACAGCCCGTGGCTAATCCAGGTCATTTATATCCGACACGTGGTGGAAGCGGGCGAGTTTAGAGAAGTACCTTTGATTATTTTGCTATCTGAGCAGGTGGGGGTCGGGAGGAGACGGGGACTTTCCTTTGGTTTCCTTTTAGTGTTAATTGGCGTTAGGTCCCCTGCCTGGAGACCGAGGGGGTTTTCCTTTTGATACAGCTTTAGAACGTTAGCACTAATTGGCCTTAAGTTCCCTACCTTCAGACCCTATTCTCCTGCCTCAGTCTGATAGAAACCTGGAGTTTTATGTATAAATGTTTTTATGCAATTTTTGTTTATGGTTCTTCTCATGGTAAACAGTGTTCCATCATCTTGAACACTATTCCCTGTCTAGAATAGTACCTGTATGCGCCGTAAGTATTTGAGCGATTAGAGATGGACATCTAATTTCCCACAGAAAAAAGAAAGAGCAAGAACCTTTAACATTAAAAGTGTGATAAGGCAGAAGAACAAGGCTTGGGAGGCTGGGCACCTAACGCATGAGAAGCTGCATCTTTCCTGGGGGTTGGCCATTCTCAACTTTAGTCAGGCAATCTTCACACTCCCTGCTTTTACCCTGGTAACTTTACCCATGTGAGCCTCAAGCTTCATTTGTATTATGAAAACCAAAGTTTAATGTTCCGATATCCTATTATTTCTGGTATATACCTACTGACAAACGTCATTCTTTTCAGGATTTTATGTTAACATCTAGCCATCTTCTTGGTGTTTTATTTCCTTTTTCTATTTATTTCTTTTACAAGAGGTGGTATAGGTAAATCCCTATCAACTCCACTGCGGATAGCACTAGGTTCAAAAGACCAAAAAAGAGACCCAGAGCTAACAAACAAGAAAGGGAGTTTTACAAGAGGCCTAGAAAGAAGAGAATACAATAGAGGTAGGCAAAGCAGACAAACCGGCAGCTACTCACGAAAGGCAGGGTGTTTACATAGCCTTTCACATGGCCCCACGTGCCCATCACAGCCTCTACCTGGCAACCTTCAGTTCAACCCATAACTCAGCGCCTCCATCCCCTGTATGGCCCCGTATTCTAAGGGAGGGCCTAGGGACTCATATGTTACTCATAGTCAAGGAATGAATCTTGGGGCTGGCCACTCCTGGAATCCCTAGCTCGGAGCATATGTTTAGATGCATCTGCCCTGCAGGGTCATTCTCAGAGTATACTTAAGTTATTGCTATCAAGTGCATTTACCATACTTAGTGTATGAGTCTCTTACCTGAAGATTCTGTCCTGACAGTAGTGTTTTTGCTAACATCAATATCAACTATTAATGTTTGGAAGAAATCTTGCAGATGATCCTTTCCATTTACTCATTTATCTACGGTCTGAAACTCTGAAACAACATTAATTTTTGAAGTTTTCACATTGTATTGATAGAAAAGCCATGATTCTGGGTTTTATGATTTCCCACAGAGACATCTTTCTATTCCTTTCTATCAACAGAACCAGGTTTGATATTTAAGATTTGATTAACATTGTGCTTTCTTCTGTCACTTGCTTTTTTCCCCACTACCTAGCTGATATTGTACCCTTCAATCAACAATGACTAACCTAGCACAAAGAGTAAAAAAATATATACATACTATGGCTGTAATATGGTTACAATTGGTGAAAAATTCTTTTAAAATAATTCAACAGTAACCAAGGGAAGACTCTTACTGATTACAAAAAAATGTTTAGTATCTGAGTTTCAGCTACTAGCCACGTGATATTGAAATAGTCTTAGCATAGACAAAACCTGTTATTCAATTATTGGGACATTTTACTTGTAGGAAAGCAAAGGGACAAAAAATCTCACATCTTTCTTCAACCACATGAATCCCTCTGTTCTATAGAAATATGGGATCTAAACCCACGAAATGTATCTGTTTCTCTTATTAACATCACTATACATGTTCATTCTCCCCCAGGTCTGAAAGTAGATGGCTATTTCACACTTAAAATTTTTAACAATGGCAGCTATTTTTATGAATTCACAGCTCAACACAATGGGGAATGTTGCTATAGTCTCTAATCATTAGCTGAGTCTGTCAAAGAAAATGATGAGCAGCTGTTGGTAGCAAACATTATTTGCCACACTTGGTAGCTCCTTCCACATGCTGCTACCTGATTGCAAATGGAGATTCAGACAATTGTTGGGGGCAGCCACAGTAAATCAAGTAGAATGCTTAACCAGAACTCTTCCACATCTGCGACTCATTGAAAAGAAAGCATCATATTTTCCAGCTAGCAGTGATCGATACTGGCACTAGAAACTGTTCATTACAAAGGAAAATACTAAATATTTCTAAAATATCAGATGTCATGAAAATATTAGAATTTTTACTCTAGAAAATAATTGTGGGTTAAAATACCTTTGTATTAGTCTTCAATAAAACACATAGTTTACATTTCTATGATACCTGAGCCTAATAATAAACAGTAAGCCATTTAATGGAAACATTCATCAATTTGATTGAAAGTGGCTCAGATTAGCATCACTGTCATGTAAAATTAAAAAAGAAAGGTGATTATCACGTAAAATGGGCTTACTGGATAAAAGTTAGGCTCTGTTATAAATCCAAGCACTAAATATTATGCAGCCACCTGAAATCCTTGGTCACATATATTTCATCATTTCCTATCCTACTGTTGAAGCAAACATCATTCTATTCTCCGATTTCCCAGTTTAAGTTCAAATTCAGTACTTCAGCTTTTAATTTTTTGCTACATTGCCATTGCACAACAAAATGTCGGCACCTGCAGGAGTCTTGCTAATTTTCTAATCTAACCACCTTATCTAACAGAAAGTAACCCAGAAATAGCAATTACTACACTATCATGCAGCCAACACAGAGCAGCATTGAAACTATACTCCAATTTTATTAATGTCTGGCCCACATGTCTGCCATCTTTTAAAATGTAATACTCTCATCTCCCCAGCTGAATTGTAAGGTTCCTATTTACCTAGAAAAATAGCTGTGCATAAAACAGGTATTTAATACATGCTTTGGTCTAATTTTGTTTTGTTTAAAAGTATGTTAAAGTTAGAGGCCACAGTTAGAAAAAGTCACTTCTGTGAACTTTATGAATGCCATAAATCCTGTAGTGACAGATTTTTTTAATATTTAAGATATCTGGAAAGTGATCATTGTGAGGTTTGACATAGATAATCACATAGATTTCAAAATCTATTGTCAAATATCAAGCTGTAATTTGGTAAAGACAGATTATGTGGATTATCCTACCTTACCAAATTAGAGTGAAAAACTCTTCTCTGTTCACTTAAAATTTAATAGGGAAAATTATTTCTCCTAGGCATCTATGTTTCCAATCTCCCCTTTTAAAGAAATTATACCTGGAAATTCTTTTTCCACATATATAAATCTCTCTTTCTCTTGTTGAATACAGACTACAGACTTGAGCCTTTTCCCACCAGAAAAACAGGTGTTAGAAATCACAGGCTTTACTTGTTAATTATTCATTTAGACACTAATTAAAAATTTAAAGTTCTTTTTACCATTTTCATAGGGATTAAAGCAAATTTCAGGTTTATATATTTTTTGAAGCTATTTCATAGAATGTTAGTTTTTTCCTATCAGTTAACGCTAATAATGATTGCTTCTAAAACTAACCCTTTCCTTCACTTGGGAACTTCTCATAAGAAAAGACAAGATATTTCCATCAGAACTCTGAAATTAGTAAGATTGACTTTCACATCTATGACCAGGAAGCTTGTATCAGACTAAACATTTTTCTAGGAATATCTGGTGAAGATGGAAATAATAAGTAAAATGACTGTTTAAGGCATTGGAGACCGGGGAAGACAGCCAGAATCCTTGTGGCCAAGAGCTTGTGAGAAAGGAAGAATGCTGAGATGAATGTTGCATTGACCTCAGGATTTCACCTCATGTTCTTTTCTAATTCTTAGGCCAGGGTGTGTGGTCCCACAGAAACCAACGGCCTGGGACTTGCTGCACTGTCTTGGGGTGCAGAGAAAAAAGTAATTCTGAACTGCCTTGTGATCAGAACTTAAAGGAACAAGGCCTAGAAATGAGGAATGATCTGATCTGAATATGATTTCCCCTGGAAGACTTTTGCTCATACTAAGCTGTGCAGGTATCACATTAGGTATCGAGAGAAAAACCTCAAATGCTGCAACCAAGAGTCCAAAGGGCTGAGCAGAAACCAGAAGAGATGAGAGGGAAGGAGTATAAACTTTTGGACACTCCAGAGGAAAACAACCCTTGTGATTAGCACAGATTTTACCTAAGATCCCAAAGACTTGTGGCCCCTAGGACAAAGAGAAAACCAGATTACAAACTATCACTAAGACAGCTTAGATCAAGGTGATGTGCCTGTACTATATCTACCTACCAGAAAAAACAATTATATCACTCTGGAAAAACGAAAAAGGACCTACAAATCATAAACATTTATTTTTATAAAAAATGCATAATATTCCATAAAATGTAATGGGTTTGTCAAAAAGAACAACATGACCATCAGCAAAAAATACAAGGGAAACAAACTCTCAAGTAATTTAAATATTATAGCTGTAAAAGAAAAAATTAAAAATTATGGTAATATATATAACAACAGAGAAAAAACATTATGAGGGAACTGCAAAAGAATTAAATAAAATTATGGAACTGAAAAATGAAATAAAATTGAGTTCAATTATGAATTCAGTAAATAATTTAATAGATTATGCATGACAGAAATGAAGTGATTATAACATCAAGTATCAGAGACAGAACAGATAGAATCACAGAAAAGAAGGTGATAGAAAATCCAAAACATGTCTTAAGACACATATAGAATATCACAGCAGGTCTTAGATATACGAAATTAGAGTCCCTGAACACTAAAGGCAAAAGAAACTGTACATAAACACTGTACTCTGGTTGGTAAAATTGCTTCTCAAGGAAGTTTGGGTTAAGAGTTCTGAAGCCATCATACATGTATACTGGAATAGAATAATTAAGTAAATGGATGACAGATGATTAGAACCGGTTTTCTCACTGTTTGAGAGGTTTCAGAAATCAAGAGGAGGAGGCTACAATGAACTGTGTGGTAGAGGATTAGAATAGAAGACATGAATATGGACTCCTGCTTAGTTTAGTATCAATACAGGTGGACAGTGTGCTAGGCTGCTTTTGGATTTCTATAAAGAAATACCTAAGGGTAATTTATAATAAAAGGAATTTAATTGGCTCATAGTTCTGTAGGGTGTACAGGAAGCATAGTGCTAGCATCTGCTTCTAGGGAGGCCTCAGGAAGCTTTTACTCATGGTGAAAGGAAAAGAGGGAGCTCACATGTCACATGGCAAAAGCAGGGGCAAGAGAGACAGAGAGTGTAGGGGAGGGGTGCCACACACTTAAACAACCCAGGCTTGAGAGAACTCATGCACTATCACGAGGACAACACCAAGCCATGAGACATCCACCCTCATGACCCAAACACCTCCTGCCACTCCCCACGTTCAACACCAGGCATTACATTTCAACATGATATTTGGGCAGGAACAAACACCCAAACTATATCAGACACACAGAGAAATATGTATAGATATGTATATATACATGGTTTAATAGACATATACATATTTTCTCACTGTTAGCTTAGAGGTTCTACATGCAAAGATACCAGAGTACCAAGTATTGTATCTAGTACCACATCTTGATTTCTAATATCATTTGCCAACCAAAGGATTCAAGGATCTTCTTGGGAGAAATACTCATTATAGAACACGGCAGAAAACTTACAAGTTGAACCTGGTGCACTGTGTAACACCAGAAAATAAACAAGTGCAAAGAAAAATAAAAAAAAAAAACAACACCTATGATGAGAAAGTATATCAAAGGGACACAGGAGTGAAGTGAATAAAAGTGTTCCCAATGGCCAAAAATGAGATTATTTGAACAACAAAATAAAGTAGTATTGTATTATAACATAAGGTATAAAATAAGTATGCATCAGTTAATACTGATTCTAATAAATCACTGAGTAGATGAATGAGAGAGGAGACAGATCTGCCCTGTAGAAGAATTCCAAATATTTCATGCAGATACTCTGACCCCAAGGAAGTGAAGCAGCACTTCCTTTCTTTAAGTGTGGGCTACACATGGTAACTTCCTTTCAAAAACCACAGTACAGAAACGGAACAAAACTTCACTAACTCTGCAGTGGAGAAACCTAACAAAGACTACCTAAGCCAGATGATCAAGTTTAACATCAGTAGTGCTAAGTCACATCGATTTGCATACCCTTTATATGATGTGATAGAAATGACACTTTAACCCTGTGTTCTTCCTCCCCAAAACCTATCATTCCAGGCTAATTATAAGAAACATAGTACTGAAATTCCAGTGGAGTGCCATCGAAAGAAACCCCTGGCTAGTACTACTCAGAAATGTCAAGATCATCCAAAACAAGGAAAGTCTGAGACAGCTTCATGGTCCAGAGTAGCATAAGGAGACACAATTACTAAATATAATGTGATATTGTGAGTGGGATCCTGTGACAGAATAAGTAAAAAAGTCAAAAAAGTAAAAAAATTGAAATAAAATATGGACTTTAATAGTGAGGCATCTATCAATATTGTTCAGTAAACTT
This sequence comes from Plecturocebus donacophilus, assembly GCA_004027715.1. Classification (NCBI taxonomy): domain Eukaryota; kingdom Metazoa; phylum Chordata; class Mammalia; order Primates; family Pitheciidae; genus Plecturocebus; species Plecturocebus donacophilus. The sequence continues at coordinate 70,156 of PVKP010003380.1, read as the reverse complement.
TACAAATGCACCATAATAACAGAAACTACTAATAGTAGAGGAAGCTAGAAGCAAGGATTATGGGAACATGCTCTACTCTGTTCATAAGTTTTGGTAAATCTGAAAGCCTTTTTCAAAAAAGTTTAAAGAAAGAAATTGACAAAATGTTTGAATATACAATTTACAAAATAGAATATACAAACTTCACTTAAGCATATGAAAATATGCTTCACCTCATTAGTCCTGAGGGATATGCAAATTAATACTACAGTAAAATACTACTGCATGGGATAATACCAAAAATGGTGAGTATATGATGCAACTGGAACTGCCCTGAATTGATGGACAGGAGAGAAAATTGTAAAGTCATTTAGGAAAACAGTTTCAAAATTTCTTAAAGAGTTAGGCATGCACCTTTTCTATAATCCAGAAATTCAACTCCTAGATGTTTACTCATGGGAAATGAAAATATGTGTCTACACAAAGATATGCATACAGCATTCACAGAGTCTTTATTCATAAGAGCCCAACTCTGTAAATTAGTAAGACGTTTCTTATAAACAAATTGTGTTCAATAATGAAATGATTACTCCATATTTTTCTAATAATCCTGCTTTATGTATTGTCTTCAGAATATCAAGATAAATATTATACAAACACGAAGATGATCATCTCATGTTTTATTTAAGTTTATTATCATTTATTCATATCTGTTCAAGGGTAACCAATCTATTTTTAAATAATTCCTCCTTATAGAATTCCACTTCATTCTAATTACCCAATCATGCTCAATAACAGTGAGGTGACTTCCTTCAAATCACAAAAAGTAAGATTCCTTTTCAATGTGCTTTTCATTTCTAGGTATTATAGTTCAAGTCAGATCTACTTCAGAGAAAGCTGCTTGTGATTTTTCTTTCATGTGGGAATTTAAATGGCTTTCTAAGTCAGAAAATACTTTGCACTAATGGAAAATGGCTAGATACATGGTTCTATATTATATTTATTTATCTCCTCCTGAATGTGGTCAAATTTTGTTTCCTTCAATATTACATTCTGAATGTAAATGCAAAATTAATGCATTGAATTTAGCTTCTTATAATATTTACAATTGTGGCTATTTTTATAGAGTAGCAGCCATTTCTATAAAAAGTGAAAATATATGCAATTATTCAGATATTTTGGTTTTATTAAATCAAAGCATCTCAGTAATGATTTAATATTTTATGTTTCAAACCTGAACTGTTGCCATACTGCTATATAGTTTTATGACTGAGTAAAAGTAACACAGAATTATTATAGTCAAACACATTTAACTACCAATTTTTTAATTCAATAAAATGTTCTGCTCAGTTTCTTCTCCTCATTTACTTAAAAGCACTGAAATAGCCACTACTAAAATTAAAAAAAATCATCATCTCTAATTTTTCTACTTATATTAATATTTCAATGACTAATAGTTTGTCTCTGATTTAAGATTCCAGTTATTGGCAATGAAGTTAATCCCTGAGATTTGTTTCCTATAGAGAACTGTTCCTAGAAGATATATTGCTTTATTGTTTATGTATTATTTATTACTTATTTCAAACTTTAAATTGTTTAGAGACAAGAATTACTTTTAAAAATATTCTTTGGGTTCAGATTCTTCCACCTTGCCCTGCAAACAAGGAGTGAGTAAATCATGCCTTAGCAGCACAACGAAGGGAAAATAAAGGTCAAAGAGACATAAAGTTATTTGCTAGAACAGTTCAGGACTATGCCATAGTTAAAGTGCCTTTGTGCCTTCACACATATGAGAATTGTCTTAAAATGAGTAAATTTTTTTTTTAACCAATTTAGTTTTCATAATTTGGAGGTCAAGGTTTCCTTAGGAGCAATAATACAGTGTCTAAATATCACTGCCAATGCCAGAGAAAAATGTGTTCATCTAAATTTCTATATTCTCACCTGCTTTTCCTTTCAAATCAGGGAATAAACATCATTTCCCTTAGATTTGAGCAAGCCATTAATCTAGGATATGTTCTCGACATCTTCCTGTTTTCCCCATGTCTACTCAGTCACCAAGCCATGCCAAATTTGACCTCCAAACATCTCTAGGAGGCTATGCACAGTTCTATAGCTGTAATTAATTACTAGTTCATATTACCACCTTCTGAATTACTTCAAAGTCTCTGAATTTCCCACAATGGAAGCATAATTATCTTTTTATGATAGAAACCTGATCACCTAATTTAAAACTGCACTAACAGCTCAAGTGCTGAAGGGATAAAGAATACTTTTCATCAAGGCATGTACAGCCTTTCATGTTTTAGCCCCAGTTTCAGGTTTGCTCTCATAGTCTGACACCTACCTGTGCTGAACAGACACATTGGGCTTCTCTTAGTTACATGACTCGGCCTTGCTGGTTCCTGCCAGAGGGGCTTAGCACAAGCTGATCCTCAGCATGAAATGCCCCTGTCTCCCAAAACATCTTTCACATACTCACATCGGTACAGATGTCAAGTCTTCTGAGAATTGCCTCACAATTTCCCACATCAGAGGCCCTATTTATATGCCTTCTCTTTACAAAATCAATGTACATTTTACTGTTATGTGTTTAATAATGTATTGAACACATGTAAATTTGGCTCAGCATTTTATCCTGAGCTTTAAACACTATGAAATAAATATTTGTGGATGAACTAAAAAGTACTAAGAAAGCACCTACTTTGTTCCTGGCAATGATCTGGCTGCTTTAGAAATAACAGCAAGCTCTGTGGAGACAGACTGCTAATTGATAACTAACAAATGCCAGAAATGTGTAGAAATACTATTATGATTAGAATGTCGGATAAAAATAAAGCACATTAAAAAAGAGTTGGGAACAGAGCAACAGCAGGGTGTGATGTGGTTTCATATCCTCTGGTAAGAGACAGTCTCTCTGACAAAGTGACACTGGAGAGACTTAAATGACCTAAGGGTGCAAGACATTCTGCTTTCTGGCCACATCACATAGGATCTTGCAGGCATGTTGCTTTAGAACTTTGAATTTTATCTTGAGTGAGATGAGAAATCACCAGAGAGTTATGAGCAGGGTGTGATGTGGTCTGAATAAATAATAATAACTCACTCTGGTTGCTCCATGGAATACAGACTGTTTTATGGAAGAAGTAGAAGCATGTACCTTAGTTAGCAGGTTCTGACAAACATGCAGGAGACCGACGTTTGGATTCTGGATGTGTTTTGAAGGGAGAGTTTTCAGAATCTGCAGGGTGAAGCAATGGGATCTGTGAAAGAGAAGGGTATCAAGATGAGCCCCTGAATTTTAGTTGGAGATACTCCAAGAACAGAGCCAGGGAGAGGCGCAGGTTTGGGGTAGGTGGATTAGGAGAGGGAATCCAGGGTTAGTAATTGTTTTTTAAGAAAACCTAGTTTTCTCCATTGTTGAAAGCATTTGAACATAACAAATAACTAACACCAATGAAACTCATGACCCAGAAATTACATTCAAAGGATTCTGAAATAAAATCCCGACACTGTGCCATGAAGAAATTAAAAAAATATATAGTGGTAATTAATTTTTAAGTCTTTCTTTTTTAAGAAGTGTCTTATAAGGCTAATACAGGGCCTGATTAGAATCCCCTTAGATGGTTTAAAATCTATAGTGTTAAATGACTGTAGCAAACACATTGTTTAATTAACTCTTGGCTATGTTGATTTATTGTAACTAGATGGTGTTTGTTGAGGTTCTCACCACATTATACTTTACTAAATTATTACAGTGAGTCCACACTGGCCTCTATTCTACACTTCAGCAAATTGCCCTTTTCTAATCAAATTTAATGAAATAATCCATATTTCCTTAAACCCTGATTTGTATAGGTTACTTAATCGATAGGTTTACCTATAAAATAAAGCCCATAATTCAAAGTCATTTATGTCCCCATACAATGGGCTTCTGCCTATTTTTAAAAATGTGTCTTGCACTGTTCCTTTTTACTGTTCTCTTTTAGAGTTGAGCTCACCCTGGTCCCAACACATCATGTGTGATTCCACCATGGAGGTTTCACTGGTATCCATCAGCCTGCTCTATGGTATATCATTTCTCATTTAGATCCCCATAGCCAAGCCCTTGCCTTAAAAAACTTAAGTCCCCTAACCTCAATAATTTTTTTTCCTAAACATTGCACCTTTCTTCTCTGAAATATTGCAGCACTGACACTTAAATGCTTTCGTAAAAGTTGGCTTTACAGAAAAGATAGAGAGTTCACATTTAGCCATGTTGAATTTGCAATGCTTGAGGACATCCTAGTATGTATTTCTAATAAGACCCTTGCATTTTAGGAGCAAACAAGAGAGTTTGCATGTTTCAGGTTGTACTAAAGATAGAAAGAGAAATCTCCTAAATATTTATAAGCATAAGCATGCTCTCATATACTTTACAAGTTTGAATTCACAACACTATTATAATTAGGAAAAACATAGACTGATAAATTTAAAGTTGTCTACCGTTGATATTGCACCTGCTACTTTGCAAAGGCAATAATATATTTGCAAAAGAAGAGCTACTTTTCAATCCCAGACATTGAGTTTTCAAGATAGATCCACCAAGGATGGGTTTATAATTCAGAATTATAAGACAGTTGAGAAAAAAAAAAGACACATTAGCAAGAGTTTCCAGAAAACCTAACAGAATCAGAACCTAACAACTAAAGATTATGGAATTACTGGAAGCAAAATATTTATAAATGTTAAAGAGTAGATCAAAACCTGAGAAGATAACAGAACATTATCAGGAGGATAAAGCAGAGTAGGTTATGATTACAAATCTAACATGTAAAAAGCTCAAAAATCATTACTTTTTTAAAATATGTATTTTATTGTGTTTTAGGTTTTGGAGTACATGTGAAGAACATGCAAGATTGTTGCATAGGTACATACATGGCAATGTGGTTTGCTGCCTTCCTCCCCATCACCTATATCTGACAAGAAAAAATATGAAAAAATTGAGTTGCACACTTGAGAGAACTGAGAGGGCAGGATAAAGTCACCTCAAAATCTCAAGACAAAAGCAAATACAGAGAATTACAAGACCCAGTTACCTGGGACAGAAGCCTCTGGAACTATAAATTGGACTTTGATAGAAAAATATACAACATGCAAGGATAGATGAAAAATGTAAATAGAGAGATGGAAATTCCAAGAAGTAATCAAAGGGAAATGCTAGAATATAAAAGCACTGTAAGGAAAATTAACAATGCCTTTGATGGGCTCCTCACTTGACTAGGCATGGTCAAGAAAAGAATCGATGAGCTTGAAGATTTTCAATATAAACATATTAAACTAATAAGCAAAAGGAGGAATAATGGGGAAGAAATGCTTGTAACAGAATATCCAAGAACTGTGGGACAATTTCAAAAAGGGTAATAAATGAGTGCTTGGAACATCAGAAGCAGAAATTGAGGCTAGAACAGAAGAAATATTTGATGTAATAATAACTGTAACATTTCCAAATTCAATTAGACACTAAACCAAGATCCAGGAAGCTCAGAGAACATCAAGCTGGATAAATACCAAAAATACAAACCTAGGTATATTACGTTCATACTGCAGCAAACCACAAGACAAAAATTAAATCCTAAAAGAAGCTATGGTCAGGAAGAAATTGCCTTACTTCCAGCAGAACAAAGACAAGAATGACAGTGTACTTTTCATCAGAAACCATGCAAGCAAGAAGAAATAGAGTTTAGTATGTTTAGCATTCAAAGGAAAAGCAACAACAAAATACACTAACCTAGAATTTTATATCTAACAAAATTATCCTTCAAGACTGAATGAGAAATAAAGACTTTCTCAGACAAACTAAAATGAAGAGCATGCACTGCCAGCAGCACTACCCTCAAAAATAATGTTAAAAGAAATTTTTCAGGAGGAAGAAACTCAAACCCACATGACGAAAAGAAGAGCATTGGAGAAAGAATTCATGAAGGTATTATAAAATGTTAACTAATTCTTAACTGATCTCATAGATTAATATGAATAAGTGAAATGAATGACAACAATGTTATAGGGGATGGGAGAAAGAATTGAGAATAATCTTCTGTATGTTATCTACACAAGCTGTGAAGAAGTATATTATTATTTGAAAGTGTACTTAGATCAGTTATAAATGTATATTCTAAGCTCTAGGAAAATCATTGTTTTCTTAAAAAAAATAAGGCATATTTGGTAAAAATTGAACTTCTTAGAAGTAAAAAATATATTTGAAATATATCATAGAAAGTAGAAACTAAATGGATAAGTTGAAAAATGAAAACAAAAGATTTGACTCAGGTGAAAATAGTACTCATTGCGATAATAAATTCGAAGAGATTCTGAAGATTTAGCATCGAGGTTTGGAGAGTTGAAAAACAAGGAGATGTTGAACAGAATACAAGCTGTGGGAGGGTCCAGGCTTTGCCTCTGGGGAAGGTTACACTGTGGTTTAGGATGTGATTATATTTAAGAACACAAGAATTATACAAATAGTTCCTGGGCCCTCCAGGCTGCAAAACAAATAAAAAACAAGGCCAGGCCAACTGAATCGTTACGAGTAGGCCCATAAATAAAGCCTTCTATACTTTGATGATAAAAATCACTCAATTGAAAATAATGTGAAACTTATAATTGTACAGTATTAACTGTACAATCACATATTTGGAAAAAATGGAAAAGTATAGAATTGTAATAACCGAGCAAGTTAGAAGGAAACTCTGAGTTCCAAATTAAGAATCCTTTTATTAGCTGGCAACTGAGGGATGGCTAATGCTCAAAGTTCTCTCGGCTCCAAGGAAGGGGCTTGATTTTCCTTTATACCTTGATTTAGGTAGGGGAGGGGGTGCCTAGCTGAAGCGGAATTTTTCAGAAGCAGAACAAGCAAGTTAGATAAGGAATCTGGTAACCAAGGGGCAGGAGGTTCCCAGGATTGTTGGTTGCTAAGGGTATTTCCATACAATCATCAAGGGAGGGTAGCAGGGGGAACTTTCCATACAATCAATCACCAAGGAAGGTATTCACAACAGCAGGTAGCCTTGCCAAGCAGGATACGGACACAAAGGTTACAGGTGCTGTGAACAGTGTGAACCGCTCTGAAGGGTTCAAAGCTTTGAGTGAAGCCTAACCCAGTAGTAATGCACCTGAGGGGCTACGGCAGGGAGGAGAGGCTACAGAGAGCTGGTCAGGTTTTGCAGCTAAGATGGAGTCAGTTAGGCTAACTGAAGTTAGGTTGTCACAGAATGTGAAAATACATATAAATCCATGTTACTGTGGTAAAATAACTAACATCTACATTATGACTCCATTATGGGTTCAGCTGTGTTATATAGGTGATATTTCCATCTTTCCACTTCATGACCAAGAACATGGGGTGAATGAAATCAACTATTTCTACCATAAATGAATGCATAGTATGACAATAATTTTATGATGAAGTTTTATTTATAAGTGATCACAAAGACCAAACAAGAGAAACATTAATATATTAATAGGCATGTTGATGTATTTTTGTAGATTCATGCTATACTAAGACTATCAAATATTTTAAAGTACTTTGTAAGGATACAAATTGGTATAGGAGTATTAGAGAATCCAGTACTATGAAAGGGAGAAAGAAAAGATGTGAAAATGTAAACAATATTTATTTAGCCAGGCACAGTCTGCTCCATTCTTCCAAAGAAGAAAAGGAATAAGACCAGCCTATCTATCCATCAGCTGGACTCTCTAGATCACGTTGCCATGATATGCTTCTGGAGAACTTACATATGCTGGTTTGTTTTATTGTCACTTCTAATCATATCTGAGTAACTGTGTACTATTAATTATATCTGAATATCTGAAAAAAATATATTCTCCAAAATAATACTAGATACCTGAAATACATAATCTGCAGCAAACTTTTAAGTTAGCTTTTACCTCATTTCTATCTTAATATTTTATGGCTGAGAAGAAAAATTAGTATTTATCTCTGCATTTCCTTCTTAAAGTCTGTTCAATTAAATGAAATGTTTGGTAAGAATGATTGCTGATTTCAAATAAATATTTTCCTCCTGCCATATTTATAAAGATATTCCTTTAAATAAATTTTGAATGATTCTTTTTATTATAGACTTCATCATCTAGAAAATGCTTAGGAAACAGTAATAGAAAAATATTTAAAAAACTGTTTTATCCACATCTCTTCATGGATTCTAGTATAGAAATCTGATCTATAGTAGTGAGCTCTATAGACTTAGATGATGAGTATAATATATGGATAGATCATGTAATCAAATAATGCTCAAGACATCACTTGAATGCATGATCTGTAAAAACAGTCTTCCTAAAATCAAGTTGATCTGTGAAAACAACCTTCCTAAAATCAAGTTGAAGAAACTTTGACTCTGGAAGTAATGTGTAACACAACAGGAGATAAGATGGTAGACTTGGGGAATAGTGGATTACTTTTTGGAGGAGATACTATTGACAAAATATTTTTTGAGACTGCTTTTTATATTAAAAAATGAAAATACACTACTGACTACTCCCAGAGAGCATAGTCTGAATTTGAGACAGTGAATCACACATATTTTCTTTCCGATGTATTGAAATTCATCTAGATTTTCTAAAGTTAATTCCATCATTTAAAGATGAATAGCTAATGCATGTGGGACTCAGTACCTAGGTGATGGGTTGATAGATGCAGCAAACCATCATTGCACACATTTACCTATGTAACAAACCTGCGTGTCCTGCACATGTATCCCAGAACTTGAAATTAATTAATTAATAAAATTACCAGTTAAATCTGAAGTTCAAAAAATTAATGCTGGCTCATGATGGATTATAAAATAAATGGACATGAGTAGAAGAAACACTTAGATTTCACCACAGTGTAACAGTTTTATTCAGTGGGTGGAGAAACCCCAGTACAGGAGACAATAACTATTCTTAACAGATCTCATTCAATATTTCAAAGAAATTAATGAATGAAATGATACTTGGGGCCACATCCCATGTTTCCTATGAGCACATATAATCATTATTGGCCAAAAACTCATGTTAAATAAATAAATATCAACCATACTGAAGTCTAAGGATTCTGTGGGTGCCACAAAATTAGCCAAGATGACTCACAGTGGCCCTGGAAATATAGACCTGAATAAAAGAAACCAGGCATTTAAATGATAGCATTTTAAAGAAAGAAGTGGAGAGTCGTCTAGACTCCAGTTTTCTAAGTCTTCTGTTTTCTTATTTGCAGTTGTATATTTAAATAGGTGGTGATAATTATGGGACAGAGTAGCTAAAATGCAGCAGTCTGCAAAACACTTGAGTGGGTCACCAACTTTGTTGTTTTTTTAACCTGTTCCCTAAGCTTGTGAACCTTAAAGAACAATTTGCAAAGCTTCCAATGACATGGTAAAAGAACACTAACAGCCCTGTAATGAACTGGAAATCAATAAAGCATTAAAAATGCAAATACATTCTTGTTAATATGATATAATTGTGAGAAATGTCTAGGCAGTCAATTACCATTTAACACAAAAGCCTGTAACGATTTAATTAGGAATCCTTCACCTAATTGAGGTCAAGATTGTTAGCAGTGGATGTCTAATTAGCTTGCTTAAGGCAGCTCTCTTCTTTGAAAACTCCCTCAATAAAATCTTTCCTTAAAAGATACTCCTAGCACCACTATGAACATATAAAAGCTGTATGTAAAAGTTTGTAAAATCCAATGGGAGTCTTTATCTGAGTAAATAATATTGTAGCACCATCAGATTATGGTTTTGACAATATATTACAGTTACATATTATCGCTGTGGAGAACTGGGTGAAGGGTACTTGGAAACACAATTTTTGCAACTTCTTATGAGTGTTACACAATTTCAAAACAAAATGTTATTTGAAATGCACCCTTTTATTTCAGAAAGGTAAGAAAGGACTTGAATTGCCTACTTTTTCTTTTATGGTTACAGTGATTATTTTAGACAATAATTGGTTCCATGAGTTAAGGCCAAATTAATATGGCATTTGATATAGTTAAAGTCAATACTAGGTTGACCAATCCAAAATTAATTAATGACCTCAGATCCCAGCAGCACTTCTAAGAGTTGGGGAACATTTTTCTTTTAACTGTTTACATTCCTAATTTGCTTTTGACCAGACTGTGGTCTTTCAACATCCAGGTATAAAACTTCGGCTTGAAATATAATCCAAAATAAGGCCATACAATTAGTTTCCTTTGCCTAAGGAAATAGCCCACTTAATATTTTTAAGACTAAGGCTTTCAAAATTATTTCAGTGGAAAATACATCCAAATAAATGGTTTCATAATAAGACAACAAGAATCAAGGGAGATATATTGTTGTAGAGTTTCCTGTCACAGCCATGACCACATTTTCTTCCCTGAATCTCTAATATTCCAACGTAGTCTAAGACTCAAAAAAAAGGCAGTGACCATATCAATTGTATAATTTTTGTTTATACTCAACATATACTGAGTAAAATTTAGCCTCAGAATTCTTTCCAAACTCTACAATCAACATTTAAAATAAATATTCTATAGAACACATGTTGGAAATGACTAGTAAAGAAAAGAGGTACGCATCCTAATTAAGTCTAGAATCAACAGCCCAACTTGGAAATGTATATCACACATAGTCTGGGGTGGTTATTTAAAAATTTTAAATTGGTCACTCATTTTAATCACACCAAAGTCTTTCAATTTTAGTTAGTTACCTCACTCACCCCATGCTTTTACTTTTGCATTTTAAAAATTACATCTTATAACAGCACAGGTGAAACATTTATCTTTATCGTGGTTCTAAGTCATGAAATTCATGGTCTATATGACCAACGTGAATTGTTATGCTGTCCTTGAAATCAGTACTATCCGCCATACTGTCTGCTTTCCAGTTCTCTGAACACACCAAGTTTTTCCATGCCTCAGGGCTTTGTCGCAGGCTGTTTCCTCCATTGAAATGGGAGTGTAAAGTAGTTCAGCCATGGTGGAAGACAGTGTAGCGATTCCTCAAGGACCTAGAACTAGAAATACTATTTGACCCAGCAATCCCATTATTGGGTATATACCCAAAGGATTCTAAATCACTCTACTATAAAGATGCATGCACACGTATGTTTATTGTGGCACTGTTCACAATAGCAAAGATTTGAAACCAACCCAAATGCCCACCAAAGATAGACTGGGTAAAGAAAATGTGCCACATATACAGCCATAAAAAAGGATGAGTTCATGTCCTTTGCAGGGACATGGATGAAGCTGGAAACCATCATTCGCAGCAAACACAAGAACAGAAAACCAAACATCGCATGTTCTCACTTATAAGTGGGAGCTGAACGATGAGAACACATGGACACAGGGAGGGGAACATCACACATGGGGGCCTGTCAGGGGCTGGGGTGCTAGGGAGGGACAGCATTAGGAGAAATAACTAGTGTAGATGACTGATTGATGGGGTGCAGCAGACCACCAGGGCATGCATATACCTATGTAACAAATCTGCACATTCTGCACATGTACCCCAGAACTTCAAGTATAATAATAATAATAAAAAAAAGAAACAGAGAAATCCAAAAAAAAAAAAAAGAAAGAAAATGCATTTCCCTCTCTCCTGTATACAGCACTACCTTTTTATCGTCTGTTCAGTCATCATTTAGATGTCACCTCAAATAACATTTGAAGATCTAAGACATTACATAGTATTAACTTTAAATGGAGAGGTTCTCTGACATTCAGTGGAGATTTTCAGACTGGAGAGGAAAATCTATCCAAAATCTTCCAAGTCTGGATATGCAGCTTGTGTCCAATGCATATCCTGTCTATATCCCACTTCTACCATGAGAGTAGTTTCTTCAGGTCATCTCAGAGAAATGGGTCATGGTGAAGGAACATTTTATCAGGGGATTTTAATGTGGTCATCTACAGTCCTGTGACTAGGTGTAAGGCTCTGACTCAGAAAATGATCTGTAGAATAATGCTAACATTGTGCTATCTGAGTATTCATGCCTACATTGTTATTTCTTGAATCTGTTAGGCTCAAAATGGATGTCGTTCATATTGTTTTCATTTTTCCCCATTTCACACTATAACAAACAGCCTACTCTTAAATTTATTGTAAGCTTTGTAAATATTTTACCTATCCTATGCCTATAGTGGTGACCGCCCACTTCATATGTTTTCCTTTTCTCATTGAGAATTGAGTTAATTCTACTGCTTTAATTTTATGGAAAGCAACAGTGTTGGAAAGGAAGAGGTAAGAGAGGGAAAAAGCCAAAATTTTGATAAAAAAATAAAAAGATAATGTTTTTGTTATCGAATGAGTTTAATTATTCACCACATATTACTAGCCATCTTGTTGAATGAAGATAGGCTAGGATTTATGCTAGGAACTTTTCATTCCAAATGGGAATATTTAGCTTTGCTACCCTTTGGTAGAGAACTGTAGTCCCTTGATAAATAAGGTGATTGATTTATCAACCAGTCCCACCTCTTGACCTCTCCACCTGTTCTGCAAAACTCTCAATCAGTAGCTATTACAGGGATCACATAATTTTAGACATAAAGATTATAGAGAGTAATACTCTGAATTATGTGATATTTTAAACATTTACCCATTGACCATGACATTTTTATGAATATATGTAAAATTGGGTCCACCTTCTCTTCAACTTCATTTTAAATTTGATTCTAAGTATTGATAGAAAACTAAAGTATGAGTAAAAATATAAAATGAGGCATGAAAACGCATAAGTATAGAAATATGCTTGTTGAAGTTGAAAATGTTTAAAAGTTAACTTGAAAATCCATACACAAAGCCCTTAAAATTGCTTGAATCGGTTAAAGTCTTATTCACAGTAATCAAAAAAAATGGTACTTTTTAATACAATACCAAAGTTATAGTCATAAAAGAGGCAAGTACTTCTCAACGTATTAGAAATCGTCCCTTTCAAGTGAGCGGTCTATGCACAACAATTATGTGATAATCACATTCACTAGAGATTTTTCTGACTGCGTCCCTTCCAATAAACATGGTGAGTCTATTATGTAGAATGTGAATGATGAGCTAGAATCAGAAAAAGGAAAGTAAACAAGCATTTCCTGCCATAAAAAATAATTTAGTTTTAAATCAGAGTCATTCCAGTGAAATTTGGCCTAAAACAGTTAGCAGAGCTGATGTTACAATTCTAGGAGCTTCTGAGAGCAAGTTAAAAAAAAAAAAAATAGAAGTCAACTCTTTGGTTATTTGAAGAAGCAACATGAGTTCTAAAATCTTTTACACAGAATGCCAACGTTAGGGAAAATAAGTCGTATATCTTTGATAAAATTACATCATTTAGGCTACTTTTTTGTGTTAGAAATATTCAAATACATTTTTACAATGAAGAATTGGTAAAAGCTTTTATTTTCCAGAAAATTTATATTAGCTTGTTACAATACTGAATTTTTTTTTTAACCTGGTCTACCTGATAATGAACCTAAATGGAGGCATATTCTTCTGCTATTAACTTGCTTTGAAAGTCACAATGTACCTACCAAGAAAATACAATTATTTTCAGAGAGGATAGAAAATTGTATACTTTTCATTTTAAGTACAATAATTATATACTTGATTTTTACATTGCTCTAACAACCAATTATGAGTCAATATGTAGTCACTGTGTTTATTCCTTCATCCACCCATTTCCTCCTAATTCTTTTTGAATAAGTGAAAAATCATACTGATTTCGACTATGTCATACATTAGTTTTATAAACAAATTCTCATCACTATATACAACTATGAGGAAGACTACCAAGTGTTTACATTTGAGAAAGATGGAGGATGTTTGGCAAATCTTGATATTCTCTTTGATTTCTCTCTTTCTCTCTTTCTTTCAAGATGGAATCTCACTCTGTCATTCAGGCTGGAATGCAGTGGCATGTGGCATGATCTTGGCTCATTGCAACCTCTGTCCCCGGGGTTCAAGCAAGTCTCATATCTCAGCCTCCTGAGTAGCTGGGAATACAGGTGTGTACCACCATGCCCAACTAATTTTTTTATTTTTAGTACAGATGGGATTTCACCATGTTGGTCCGGCTGGTCTAGAATTCCCGGCCTCAAGTGATCTGCTTGCCTTGGCCTCCTAAAGTGCTGGGGTTACAAATGTGAGCCACCACGCCAGGCCATGAATTTCTTTATCTAAGACATATTCAAGTGGATATGAATCTAAAGTGACAATAGTTCTCCAGGAATAGCAAGAAGCCTTTCTTTGGGCAATTAGGGAAGGGGTACAGAAATGGAGAACTGATTGTTACTGGATAAATTTTATTTTATTTTTTAGATGGAAAGAAAGTTATAATCAGCTCAACAGTTTGGATGAATTATTTGGAATCAGTGCAGGACACCCCAGAATCTATACACTTTGAAGCCACATGGCCACCCTGGCATTGTGGCCTCCTGTCTAGTTCAATGGGGCTCCCCCAGTAATTTATGTTCAAACCAAGGCTTCATCTTTACCTTTGCATGCAACTTATACATCTGTTCCATAGCACATAGTTCTAGCCTACTTATTTTGAATAATACCTCACATATATAGTCTTTGATCCACAATATTAAGTTATTTTATTTATTTATTTTTTTGAGACAGAGTTTCATTCTCGCTGCCCAGGCTGGAGTGCAATGGCATGATCTCGGCTCACTGCAACCTCCACCTCCTGGGTTCAAGCGATGCTCCTGCCTCAGCCTCCCGAATAGCTGGCATTACAGACACATGCCACCACGCCCGGCTAATTTTGTCTTTTTAGTAGAGATGGGGTTTCTCCATGATGGTCAAGCTGGTCTTGAACTCCTGACATCAGGTGATCTGCCTGCCTCGGCCTCCCATGAGCCACTGCACCTAGTCAATATTAAGTTATTTAAATGCAGTGGTGAACTCTTAAAAAAATAGAATCTGTAATTAGCTTATTTTATTGCTTAAACTCTTTTATTGCCATATTCTCTTTTTGTTTTCAGTTTTCTTGACTAATGATCACTCTTCTTTGTCTGACACAGATATCTCAAGTAGAGCTGGGAAAAGAAAAAACGAGTGAACTGTGATTGGAACATAATTTTAGGAAGGTAGAAGAGAGATGTGGTATTGAGATTTCCTCAGATGGAAAAAGGAGACAATTTTGGGATGCTGTAGGAAGAAAACAAAACATTATGTCCCAAGTGTGTATGTGTGTGTGGGTCCAGGTGTGTGTGTATGTATGTCATCATGCCAGGAAAGATTTCACTTGAAGCATATTAAATGCTCTTTCATACATAATACTTCCCGTCTCCGTGAAGACTTAAATTTTACGTTCAGCTGCCTGAGTAAAAGATCCCCAACAAGTATGTATTTCTAAAATTTTAATAGGAGAGTGCCTATTTACAGTGGTCTTTCTTTTTAAAGGCAGGCGGCCCTGCTTTCTTTCACAGAGTGATCATGAAACTTCTGGGCATATCTATACCAGTTTGTAACACAGTTTGGCTGCAGTATTTGGAAACACAAAATGACAGCCCTTAAGCCACTGAATAATTTGAAATCATGACGGGCAATTCAGAGGTGAGAGGAAATAAGGGAAGATACGTGAATTGGTAGTTGCTACCCAGATGACTTTAGTTCTTAAAGGTTGAGAAACTACATAGGGGCGAAACAGGCAAAAATCCCTGGTGATAGTCATTGAAGAGTATTTTAAGAATGTAGGTGTCTCAGAAAGACAAACATGCATGTTCTCACTTACCTGTGGGATCTAAAAATCAAAACAATTGAACTTAGGAACATAGAGAAGGGGATGGTTGCCAGAGCCTGAGAAGATCAGTGGAGGGTTTTGGGGGAGGTGAAAGTGATTAATGGCTACAAAAAGTAGTTAGAAAGAATGAGTAAGACCTACGATTTGATAGCACAATGAGGTGAGTACAGTCAGTTAGAATTGTACCTTTTAAAATAATGAAGAGTGTAACTGAATTGTTTGTAAACAAACGATAAATGTTTGAGGGAATGGATACCCCATTCTCCATGATGTGATTATTATGCATTGCATGCCTGTATCAAAACATTTTAAATATATACACCTATGTACATATATATATATAGATATAGATATATGTTTAAAAAATTTAAAAACCCAAAAGAACAAAAATAAAAGGAACATAGGTGTCTGATGTTCAATTTGATGTGGTATTTGTTATTCCTATATGCACCTGTATGCACCTCACTGTCCCTCCAAAATCCTGACGCTTCAAGTGGAATACTAAATACATAACTGCCGTAAGCAAGCTTAGTTGTGTTTTAGTGATTATGTAGCAGCTGAGGAATTTTTCTGAATTGATTACTGTGTGGACCAGAAACCAGTACAGCCAGGCCCATGAGATGATCTGAACCTCTAAAGGGTGACTGGAGAGGCAGCCAAGACACTTACTGCTATTCAGGAAGTAGCACACATTTTGGGAAGCATTTTGAACATATGCAAAGATAGAGTTTTGTATTTTAAGCCAGTTTCTCTGGCAGGAATGCATCAGCTGACATTCAGATTACAGAGTAAGTGGTTAACAGAAGAGTGGCTTTCATGATAAAATGGAGCCATCAAAATTAAAATGAAAGTGTCTGTGGTTGCTAGCCGCCCAGATTATGGAACAGAAGGGATCTGAGTAGAAGCCAGCGCTAGGGGACTGGCAACCAAGGAGCAGTGAGGAGCTCAGTCAGCTGGCAAGAGACAACAGGGGACTGCAGGGAGAAGGGGGTTGACAGGGAAAGACGGGGGCTGCTCCATGAGCAGTGTCTTGTCACTCAATTCTTGTCTGCTGTCTTTTTTTTTTAATTTGAGACGGAGTCTCACTCTGTCACCCAGTCTGGAGTGCAGTGGCGTGGTCTCGGCTCACTACAACCTCCACCTCCCAGGTTCAAGCGATTCTCCCGCCTCAACCTCCTGAGTAGCTGTGACTACAGGCGTGCACCACCAGACCTGGCTAATTTGTTTTTTGTATTTTTAGGAGAGACGGGGTTTTACCATGTTGTTCAGGCTGGTCTCGAACTCCTGACCTCATTATCCACCCGCCTCAGCCTCCCAAAGTGCTGGGATTATAGGTGTGCGCCACCGTGCCTAGCCTGCTGTCATTTTTAGTGCTTTGCAAGGCACCTCGCTCACCTGCCCACACCTGCTATTGTTATGTTCCCCTCCAGTCTCAAAGCTTGACCATCCTTGAAGGTAAAAGATAGTTGAAAGGACAATGAAGTATGCAGTGGACAATGGGAGTGACCTCATGGCATAAGGTCAAGGTCAACCATGACCCTTGAAAAAAACTCTCTGCTTGACCAAACATTAGTTCTATTTCTCTGTGTACCCTTTTTGAGTAGGACTTGATCTTGGTCTTCAGTATCTGTCTTGTTCTTGCTAGACTTACAGAGCCTAGACTTAGCAAGAATCCTGTTAAGTCAGTTTGGCAATAATCCACCCTTCCCTTGATCAATGCTGATATTTTATCACTGCTGATATCTAACCAAGTCCTTTATCTCTCAGCTTTGATATGTAGGTCCTTGGCCTGTCTTAGCAAGTATCCCCCTACTCTTGCTGCTGCTTCTTAGGAACTTTCCATTCACTGACTCCCTCCCACTTCTCTTTTGCTATAAATCTCCACTCGTTGTATTTCGAGTTGAACATAATCTCTCTTCCCTACTGCAATACCTTTTTTGCAATGACCTTAAGTAAAATCTTTCTTACTATTTTAACCAATGTCAGAATAATTATTCCTTAGTGCCCTACACAGGAGAGCGTAGCTCACACCTGTCATCTCAACACTTTGGGAGGCTGAGGTGGGAAGAGACTTTGTCTCTAGAAAACAAATTTTAAGAAATAACCTGCTGTTCGCATGTATGTTCATAGCAGCGCTGTTTACAATAGCAAAGACTTGGAACCAACCCAAATGCCCATCGACGATAGACTGGACAAGGAAAATGTGGCATATATACACCATGGAATACTACGCAGCCATAAAAAATGATCAGTCTGTGTCCTCTGTAGGACATGGATGAATCTGGAAACCATCATTCTCAGCAAACTGACACAAGAACAGAAAATCAAACACCGCATGTTCTCACTCATAGGTGGGTGTTGAACAATGAGAACACATGGACACAGGGAGGGGAGCATCACACACTGGGGTCTGTTGTGGGGGCCAAGGGAGGGACAGTGGGGGGTAGGGAGGGATAACATGGGGAGAAATGCCCAATGTAGGTGACAAGGAGATGGAGGCAGCAAACCACATTGCCATGTGTATACCCATGCAACAATCCTGCATGATCTGCACATGTACCCCAGAACCTAAAGTACAATTAAAAAAAAGAAGAAGAAAAAAGAAAGAGTTAACCAGGTGTGGCAGCATGTGCCTGTGGTCCCAGCTACTAGGGAGGCTGAGGTGAGACGACTGCTTGAACCCGGGAGGTAGAGGATGCAGTGAACTATAATTGCGCCACTGCACTCCAGCTTGGCCAACAGAGTGAGATTTTGTCTCAAAAGAGAGAGAGAGAGAAAGTGCTCAAGAGAGCACGAGAGCCTTCTTCTTGCACCATAGTAGCCTTATGGGGAGTAGGGGCTGTTTCTTGTCTCTCTTAGGAGGAGGCAAATAAAGAAGAACTGTAGAAAGTTCCAAGTGGCTCCTGGATCTGTGGACTGATGATGTCTATGGTCCTAACTCCTCCTGCTAGGACTGTGTTCTATAGATTGGTGCACAGGTAATCGCGGGTTTTACCATTAAGAGTAATGGCAAAACCCACGATTACCTGTACACCAACCTAATAACAGTTGGATATACAGTAAGATGTGCCAGTTCTAGAATTTTCTCCTCCGCTCCTGGCATTGAAAGGCCAGTCCATCACCTGTCTCTAGTTCAAGGAACTGGCATGATGGAGTCTCAGTCTCACCCAGTCTGGAGTGCAGTGATGTGGTCTCGGCTCACCGCAACCTCTACCTCCCAGGTTCAAGAGATTCTCCTGCCACAACCTCCCAAGCAGCTGAGGCCACAGGTATGTGCCACCACACTCGGCTAATTTTATTTTTTTTTTGTATTTTTAGTGGAGACAGGGTTTTATCATGTTGTTCAGGCTGGTCTCCAACAACATGGACATATTTGGAGTGTGCCCCAGGCTCTGGGATCCACCCAGAGGTCCTCTGAGCCTCAGGCACCCAATGAAGGATGTAGAGGGTGCTGGCTGGAAAGGCAGATCTTCTTGTGCTGCTCCATCCCCTTTGCAAGCCATGCCTCCATCCGGGGCAATACACCTGGTGTCCCTACATTGGCAACCCTGCGGAGTTCACAAGATCCAAAGACCTTATGACATGGTCTTCTCTGTTACCAATAGGAAAGGCAGAGGGGAGAAGCCTGGGTCCGGGCCCAGGGGCCCCTAAAGGAGCATATCATTTACTATATGCAGTGGATGGAAAAGGGAAGGAGGGTGTAAAGACTTAAAAGTGTCATTTATGAAGTATGTGGATCCTCACTGGGGTTCGGTGAGGGAGCTTCAAGGCATAAACCGGAGAGAGGGTTCAGGGTGCAGTGGATGCTACTTAGTTGCAGAGTCTTCTTCCTCGTGAAGAAGTAGGGAAGAAAAAGAAAGAAAAACAACTCTCAGGGCACAGTCAGTGAACCTCCAACCTCCACACCTCTCCAGAGCTATCCTCAATCCAGAGATCCAGCCTCCACCCAGCTGACACCTGCTCATTCTCTTGGGCTGCACCCTCTTTCCAGACTCTGGTCTCTTCTCCCAGTCCCACGTCACTCTGAACACAAGGGAAATTGCTTTGAGCAGTGAAATAAGGCCTCTGGAGAGAGCAGGGCCTTTGGATGAGAGGGATGGCAGAGCCTAGGGAAGCACAGCTGATAGAGCATAAGCGACAGCAAGGCAGGCTCTGTGATGCACACACCTGCCCATCTGCTGTGACAAACTGGCGGTAAGCCCCTTTCCAAGTGCGTGGACAGTGAAAATATGCAGCACCTTGAAAGTCACTGTGTTTCTTACAACTTTCAAGGTAGTTAAATATATTGATACAAATGGAATCCTGCCTCTCCTTAATGAATGAGCTTTTGCCAACCTGGCTTCTTGGAAACAGCCATTCTGTCTGTTTAATGTCCAGCATAAAGTCTTCTCACCACAGTTAGTTGAAATAGCTCGGCCAGGCAAGATGGCTCACACATGTAATCCCAGCACTTTGGGAGGCTGAGGCAGGTGGATCCTCTGAGGTCGGGAGTTCGAGACCAGCCTGACCAACACAGAGAAACCCCATCTCTACTAAAAATACAAAAATTATCCAGGCGTGGTGGTGCATGCCTGTAATCCCAGCTACTCGGGAGGCTGAGGCAGGAGAATCACTTGAACCCAGGAGGTGAAGGTTGCAGTGAGCCAAGACAGTGCCATTGTACTCCAGCCTGGGCAAGAAGAGTGAAACTCCATTTCAAAAAAAAAAAAAAAAGCTCAGAAGAGTCAAGTTATTGTTGTTATTATTCCTGCTGTGAACTGTGGTGTCACCTAGAAATACAGTTTTACTTTGCAGCATTTTCTGAATTGCCAGATCTTAGTCTGTTGCTAAGCACACATCCCTGAGCTATGGGACAGGTGTGTGAGTCTGGTGCTCACCCAACTCCTGGGAATTTTTGTCTCCTCCTTTTCTCAGAACACACACTTCTTGGGAAGGAGGAATCCAGCACTGTTGAATTTCACGCTTGCCCATTAAGTATCTATGCCTATAGTATTGTCTTGGTACAAAAGAAATTAGTTTTTGTGTTTTAAAAATATTGCCATTAAAAATTTCTAATGGCAGGCTGGGCACAATGGCTCACGTCTATGATCCCAGCATTTTGGGAGGCCAAAGTGGGCGGATCACCTGAGGTCAGGAGTTTGAGACCAGCCTGGCCAACATGGTGAAACCCCATCTCTACAAAAGAAAGAAAAAAAATTAGCTGGGCATGGTGGCACTTTCCTGTAATCCCAGCCACTTGGGAGGCTGAGGCAGGAGAATCACTTGAACTCAGGAGGTGGGGGTTGCAGTGACCCAAGATCGTGCCATTGCACTCCAGCCTGGGCGACAAAGTCAGACTGTCTCAAAAAAATAAAAAATAAAAAATGTGTAATGCCAAAAACCACAATTACTTTTGCACCAACCTAATGTATAGTTGAATATCACTCATTCTAAAAATTGAAAAACAAATGAGGGGAACTGATTACCATCTTAAAAAGAGAATTGTAAATGTCCTTTGGATAAACTTTTAGATAATTCAAACTTGGAAAGAAACCTTCAATACGTTTTCATGTGTAAGTCATTCATGACAGATTCATTTATCTGCTGATTAATGTATTCAGGGCTGATCAATTCAAAGGATAAAATGTCACAGAGTTCTTCAGTTCTTACTCTTTGGTTAATCATATTCATCATATATCAATTTTTTTAAATAAAATTTACTGTCAGGACAATTTTTGATTTACAGGAAAACTGACGCTACTACAGAGGGTCTCCATAAAGCCCATACTCAATTTCCCTGAATATTAACACAATATATTGGTTTGGTAAATGTTTCATAGTCAGTGTACCAGTATTGATACATTTTTATTAACTAAAATCCATACTTTTTTCATAGTCCCTTATTTAATACCTAATGTCCTTTTTCTGTCCCAGGAAACCATATTACATTTAGTAGGTCTGTCTGCTTAGGCTACTCTTGGCTGTGATGTTTTTTCAGTTTCCTTTTTTTTTTTTTTTATGACAGTGACAGTTTTTAGGGTACTGGTCAAGTATTTTGTAGAATGTTCCTCAATTGGGATTTATCTGATGTTTTTCCTATGGTTAGACATGTTTTGGAGAGGAAAATCATAGAGAAGATGCTGTTGTCATCACATTATGTCAAGGGCGTATCCTATCAATACAATTGTCATTCCTGAGGTTGACAGGGATCATCTGGCTAAGAACATGCTTCGCAAGTTTCATCACTGAAAGTGGCTGTTCCCCCATCTCCTTTCTATACTGTACTTTGTAGGAAGTCATTATGCCCAGACCACACATTTAAGTTTTTGAGCTATTCACCACCTCCTGCAGCGTGGAGTATCTACACACATTATTTGTAATTCTTCTGCACCGAATTTTTGACTCTTCTCATCTGTTTATTTATTCATTCATGTATTTATATTAGTATGGTGTCATGGATGTTTATTTTATACTCTGGGTTGTTATACAATATTACTTCATTTTTTGTGTTAGTCAAATTGTTCCAGCTTTGGCAATTAAGAGCTCTTCAGGGTAGTTGGTTTCTACATTCATCTGACATCCCCCTAACTCATTCGTGTGTGTGTATGTGTGTGTGTGCACACTTTATTACTTTCTGGCACCACAAGATGTTACAAGCCTGTCTTATAAATTTGTTTACCTCAAGGCTAGAATCAGGCATTTCCCCAAGGAGCTTTGGTTTCTTTAAGGGAGAATGATATTAGAAACCAGTATCTGTGTGCTTGTGGCTACTGAGTGTTTCTTCTGGATGCTCTGAGCTGACAGGATAAGTAAATAGATGAGTGTATGCTAATTCATTTATACACACATATCTATACACATTCTATATGTAACCATCCATATCTATATTAAAATAAACCAGAGTTCACACTAATGTATCCAATGCTAACCTCTTACCACAAGGAACTTTCTGGATTCTTTCTTGCTTTTCTATAAACTCTTATTCCAATAATGAAAAACCTGAATTTGACCATTTGCCACCTACTTACTTAACTGTTCAATTCCAATATACACGGATGGCAGTATCAGAATTCTTAACCTGTGTCCCCATGGGAACATGTTATTTTATTAACTAGAGAAAATTCTTATTCAGAGTTTCTTTTGCATTTGATTTTACAGACTTCTTTCATATCCAAGGTTACTTACAACAGCAGTATTTTCCCACTTGCTCTTTGGTGAGATTTTCCTATCATAACATCTGTAATACATTTAGGTCATTTTGTTACATTTGAATTCAATCTTAGGATTCTCCTGATATCCTAAATTATTTTATTTGTATACATTAAAGCTCACACTTGTAGTGTAAGGTTGAATAGATTTTGATAAATGCATAGTGTCATTAAAAATTACAGTATTATACAGAAAAGTGTCACCACCTTAAATTTTTCTATGCTTTACCTACTTAACCCGAGTCACACAGTATGTAGCCTTTTCAGACCATGTTGCTTCACTCAGTAATATGTATTTAGGATTCATCCACATATTTCTGTGTCTTCACACAGCTCTTTTTTATTGCTGAATAACTTTCTATTGTATGGATATACCGCAGTGTACCTACTCACTGAGTGAAGAACAGCTTGCTGCTTTCAATTTTCGGAGGTTATGAATAAAGCTGCTACCAACATTTGTGGCAGGTTTTGTGTGGGCATCAGTTGTTAAATCTGTTTGGTAAATGCCTAAGAGTGTGACCATTGGATCATATGGTAAGACTATGTTTAGTTTTGTAAGAAGCTGCCCAACCTGTCTCCCACAATGACTGTGCACTTTATATTCCCACTAGCAATGAAGGAGAGCGCCTGTTCTTCATTCTTGCCAAAAATAATTATTGTCAGGGTGTTTTTGGGGTTTTTTTTGCTCTTTTTGGACTTCAGCCATTTTAATATGTGTGTGACATTAGAACATTTTGTTCTAACTTATAACTCCCCAAAGGCAAATTATATTGAGAATATTTTCATATGTTTATTTGCCATCTGTGTATCTATTTGGTGAGGTGTCTGTACAGATCTTTTGCCCACTTATTAACTGGGTTGTTTATTTCCTTATTTTTGAGTTTTATTTTTTAGCTTATTTGGATAATTTGTATATAAGCCTTTATTACACATGTATTTTCAAAATGTGTTCTCTCAGTCTATAGCTTTTCTTTAATTTCATAATTCTCTTTGCTGAGTAGACATTTTAAATTTTAGCAGCACACAACTTACTGATATTTTCCTTCCTGTTTTTTTTTTTTTGTATTATATCTAGAGCTTATTGCCAAACACAGTCTCCTAGAATTTTTATGTTTTCTTCCAGAAGTTTCATAGTTTTGCACTTTCCATTTAGGCCTATGATCCATTCTGAGTAGTTTTTGTGAAAGGTATAAAGTCTAAGTCTAAATTCAATTTATTTTAGGATGTACACATCCACTTTCTCCAGCAGTATCTGTTGAAAGACTATCCTTTCTCCATAAAATCTCCTTTGGTCTTCTGTCAATGATTAATTGGTTATAGGTGTATGGGTCTTCTGGCTTCTGCTGTCTTCCACTGGTCTATGTGTCTCTTTATTGCCACTATCACATTGCCTTGATTACTGTGGCTTTATAGTACATCTCAAAATCAAGCATTGTGAGTATTCCACGTTTGTTTGTCTTTACTATTTTGTTGGCTATTCATGGTCTTTTGCCTTTCTGTATAAACTTTAGAAAGAGTTTGTCTATGTCTACAAAATATTTTGCCAGGATTTTGATTGGCATTGCATTGAGTCTCTGAATCAATTTGAGAACAATTGACTTCTAACCAATTCTAAACCTTCTAATCCATAAAAACAAAATATCTATCCATTTATTTTTATCTGCTATGATTTACTTCATCAGTTTTGTGATTTGTATATAGATCCTACACATATTTTGTTAACTTTATGACTAACCATTTCATTTTTTGGTGCTATTGTAAGTTGCATTCATTTTTCTAATTTCAAGTTCCAAGTGTTTATTTCTAGTCTATATGTGTATAGCCTATTTTTTTGCATTTGCATTGTGACAAAGAAGTGCCTGAGTCTCGGTAATTTATGAATAAAAGAGGTATAATTGGCTCACGGATCAGCAGCCTGGGTAGGAAGCATGCCGCTAGTATCTGCTCGGCTTCTGGTGAAGCCTCAGGAAGCTTCTACTCATGGCAGAAGATAAAACAGAAGCAGGCATGTCACACAGTAAGAGAGGGAACAAGAGAGAGAGGAGAGGTGCCACGCTCTTTTTAAAGAACCACATGTCTTGTAAACTACCAGAGTGAAAACTGACTCATTACCATGGGAATGTCACCAAGCCATTAATGAGGGAACCACTTCCATGATTCAATACCTGCCCCTACGGCCAATCTCGAACACTGGACATCACATCTCCACAAAAGATTTGGAGGGGACACACATCTAAAACATATTAATAAGAAAACAATTAATATTGTATATTTTCATTGTATCCTGCCACCTTGCTATAACTGCATATTACTTCTAGGCATTTTATAGTTTATGTATAACATTGATAATATGGCCAAGTGCGGTGGCTCTATGCCTATAATCCCAGCACTTTGGGAAGCTGAGGCAGATGGATCACCTGAGGTAAGGAGTTTGAGACCAGCTTGGCCAACACTGAAACCCAATGTACTAAAAATACAAAAATTAGGCATAGTGGTGGGTGCCTATAAGCCCAGCTACTCGGGAGGTAGAGGTTGCAGTGAGCTGAGATCATGCCATTGCAGTCCAGCCTGGGCAACAAGAGTGAAACTCCATCCCTTCTACACACCCTCAGCAAAAAAAGAAATAGAAAAAAGAAAATCGAAAAAAAAATGACAATCCTTAGTGAAAAAAAGAAAATTTTATTTCTTTCTTCCCAATCTGTACACATTTTATTTCTTTTCTTGTATTATTGAACTAGCTGGAATTTCTAGTACAATGCTGAGTAAGAATGGAGAGAGAAGATATACTTGCCTTATTGTCATTCACAGGAAAAAAGCATTGGTTTTTCTCATGATTAAATATGATGTTAGCTGTAGGGTGTCTTTTGTTAATAGGTTATTTTAATCAAATGGAGAAAGTTTTCTCTGTCAGTCCATTTTGCATTGCAGTAAAGGAATACATGAGGCTGAATAATTTATAAAGAAAAAAGGTTACCCAAGGCCAATATCATACTGAATGGGCAAAAACTGGAAGCATACCCTTTGAAATCTGGCACTAGACAAGGATGCCCTCTCTCTCCACTCCTATTCAATATAGTAGTGGAAGTTCTAGCCAGAGCAATCATGCAACAAAAAGAAATAAAGGGCATTCAATTAGGAAAGGAGGAAGTCAAATCATCTCTATTTGCAGACGACATGACTGTATATTTAGAAAGCCCCATCATCTCAGCCCGAAATCTCCTGAAACTGATAAGCAACTTTAGCAAAGTCTCAGGGTACAAAAACAATGTGCAAAAATCACAAGCATTCCTATACACTAATAACAGACTTGAAGGGAGCCAAATCAACAATGAACTGCCATTCACAATTGCTACAAAGAGAATATACCTAGGAATAAAACTAACGAAGGATGTAAAGCACCTCTTCAAGGAGAACTACAAACCACTGCTCAACGAAATTAGAGAGGACACAAACAGATGGAGAAACATTCCATGATTATGGTTAGGAACAATCAATATTGTGAAAATGGCCATACTGCCCAAAGTAATTTATAGATTCAATGCTATCCCCATCAAGCTACCAATGACCTTCTTCACAGAACTGGAAAAAACCACCTTAAACTTCATATGGAACCAAAAGAGAGCCTGCATAGCCAAGTCAATTCTAAGCAAAAAGAACAAAGCTGGAGTCATCATGCTACCTGACTTCCAATTATACTACAAGGCTACAGTAATCAAAACAGCATGGTACTGGTACCAAAACAGAGATATAGACCAATGGAACAGAACGGAGGCCTTGGAGGCAACACCACACACCTACAACCATCTGATCTTTAACAAACATGACAAAAACATGCAATGGGGAAAGGGGTCCCTGTTTAACAAAATGGTGTTGGGAAAACTGGCTAGCCATGTGAAGAAAGCAGAAACTGGACCCCTTCCTGACATCTAACACTAAAATTAACTCCAGATGGATTAAAGACTTAAACATAAGCCCTAACACCATAAAAACCCTAGAAGAAAACCTAGGCAAAACCATTCAGGAAATAGGCATAGGCAAGGACTTCATGACTAAAACACCAAAAGCATTGGCAACAAAAGCCAAAATAGACAAATGGGACCTAATTAAACTCCAGAGCTTCTGCGCAGCAAAAGAAACAATGATTAGAGTGAATCAGCAACCAACAGAATGAGAAAATTTTTTGCAATCTACCCATCTGACAAAGAGCTAACATCCAGAATCTACAAAGAACTAAAACAGATTTACAAGAAAAAAAACAAACAAACCCATTCAAAAGTGGGTGAAGGATATGAACAGATACTTTGCAAGAGAAGACACATATGAGGCCAACAAACATATGAAAAAAAGTGCTCATCATCACTGGTCATTAGAGAAATGCAATTCAAAATTACATTGAGATACCATCTCACACCAGTTAGAATGGCGATCATTAAAAAATCTGGAGACAACAGATGCTGGAGAGGATGTGGAGAAATAGGAACACTTTACACTGTTGGTGGGAGTGTAAATTAGTTCAACCATTGTGGAAGACAGTGTGGCAATTCCTCAAGGACCTAGAATAGAAATTCCATTTGATCCAGCAATCCCATTACTGGGTATATATCCAAAGGATTATAAATTGTTCTGTTATAAGGACACCTGCACATGAATGTTCATTGCAGCACTGTTTACAATAGCAAAGACTTGGAACCAACCCAAATGCCCATCGATGATAGATTGGACAAGGAAAATGTGGCACATATACACCATGGAATACTATGCTGCCATAAAAAACGATGAGTTCATGTCCTTTGTAGGGACATGGATGAATCTGGAAACCATCATTCTCAGCAAACTGACACAAGAACAGAAAATCAAACACCGTGTGTTCTCACTCATAGGCAGGTGTTGAACAATGAGAATACATGGACACAGGGAGGGGAGCATCACACACTGGGGTCTAAGGGGGAAACTAGGGGTGGGACAGCAGGGGGTGGGGAGTTGGAGAGGGATAACATGGGGAGAAATGCCAGATATAGGTGATGGAGAGAAAGGCAGCAAACCACACTGCCATGTATGTACCTATGCAACAATCTTGCATGTTCTTCACATGTACCCCAAAACCTAAAACTCAATAAAATATATATTAAAAAAGAAAGAAAAAGGTTTATTTTGCTCATGGTTCTGCAGACTGCATAGGAAGCATAGTGCTGACACTTACTTCTGATGAAGGTCTAAGGAAGCATCTACTCTATTTGGGAAGCTCTGCCCCTTTGGCCTTGCAGGGTGCAATCCTTGTTCTCAGGGGTTGGAGTTGAGAGCCTGCAGCTTTTCCAGGCTCAGTATGCAAGCTACTGGTAATCTATCATGCCAAGATCTAGGGGATGCTAGCCCCCTTCCCACAGCTCCACTAGGCAGTGCCCTGATGGGGACTCTGTGGGATCTCCAACCCCACATTTTCCGTCAGCATCACCCTAGAAGAGTAGTGTAGGGTTTTGCCTGGGCACCTAGGCTTTCCCATACATCCTCTGAAATCTAAGTGGCAGCCGTCAGGCTTCCTTCTCTTTTGCATTCTGTGTGCCTACAGGCTTAACACATTGTGGAAACCACCATGGTTTATGGTTTGCACTCTCTGGAGCAGTGGACCAAGCTGTATCTGAGGATCTTTGAGTCCTAGCTGAAGCTGGAGTGGCAAGGATGTGGGGAGCAGTGTCCCAAGGTTGAGCAGGGAAGTGGTGTCACAAGCCTAGCCTATAAAACTGTTATTTCCTTTCAGGCCTCTGAGACTCTGATGGAAGGGGGTACCATGAATATTTCTGAAATAATAATGGGCCTTTTTTCCATTGTCTTGGATAGCACCTGGCTCCCTTTTAGTCTTGCAAATGTCTCTAGCAAGTGATTTCTCCACAGGCCTCTTGAATTCCTCTCCTGAAAATGCTTTTTACTTCTCTAGGCATGGATAGATTGCAAATGTTCCAAATTTGTATGCTCTGCTTTCCTTTTAATTATAAATTCCAACTATGTCATTCCTGTACTCCTGTATCTCATTTAGGCTACTAGAAGCAGTCATACCACATCTCGAATGCTTTTATGCATAGAAATTTCTTCTGCCAGATACCCTAGGTTGTCGTTCTTAAGTTCAGCCTTCCACAAAGCTCTAGAATATGACCCCAAGCAACATAGTTATTTGCCAGAGAATAATAAGGGTGACTTTTTTTCATTTTCTAATAAATTTCTGATTTCCACATGAGACGTCCTCAGCCTGGCCTTCAATGTCCATATTTCTATCAGCATTTGTATCACAACCATTTAACAAATCTTTAAGTTCTGAACTTTGCTACATCTTCCTGCCTTCTGAGCCCTCCAAACTCTTTCAGTGTCTTCTATGACCCAATTCTAAAACTGCTTCCACATTTTAGATAATAGCAATGCTCCACCCTTTAGTACCAATTTTTTGTTTCAGTCCATTTTGTGTTACTATCAAGAAATATCTGAGACTGGGTAATTTATAAGGGTGAAAGGTTTATTAAGTTCATGGTTTTGTAGGTTTTATCTACAGAAACCATAGTGCTGGCATTTGCTTTGGGTGAGAACCTTAAAAAACTTACACTCATAGCGGAAGGTAAAGGGGAAACTGACATATTACATGGTGAGAGAGAGCAAGCCAGAGAAGGGGGAAGTCCCAGACTCTTTTAAACAAGAAGATCTTACTTAAACTATCAAATCAAGAATGCACTCATTACCATGGGGATGACAACAAGCCATTTATGAGATATCTGTGCCTATGATCTAAACACTTCCCACTAAGCCCCACCTTGAATGTCAGAGATCACATTTCAACATGAGATTTTGAGGGGACAAATATCCAAACCATATTACTGCCTTTGTTTCTATTTTACTGAGAATTTTTATTCTGAATATATATTAGGTTTTTTCTAATGCTTTTTTTCTACATCAATTAATACCAAATAATTTTTATTTTTTAGCCTCTTGATGCTGTCAGTTACAATGGTTGATTTTTGAGTATCAGAAAGTCTTGCATACCTAGAATAAATCTCACTTGGTTGTGGTATGTAATTATTTTTTATATATTGTTGGATTAGAGTTGTTCCTATTTTGCTGAGGATTGTGGAATCTGTATTCATGAGGCATATTGATTTGTAGTTTTCCTTTCTTACAATATTTTTAGTTTCTTATAATTAAGGTAATGTTGGGTTTATAGAATAAATTAGAAAGTGATATCTCACTTCTATTGTGAGAAATAGATGCTTCTATTTCCTCTAAGAATAGAAAATAGGTGTTTCTATTTTCTAAAGAAAATCTTACAGAATTGGCTTCATTTCTTCCTTAAATGCTTGAAAGAATTCACAGTGAAGCCAACTGAACCTGGTGCTTTCTTTTTGTAATGTATAACTAATTATTGATTCAAGTTCTTTAATAAACAAAGGCTGACTGAGATAATATAGTTCTCATTTGGTAAATTTTAATAGTTTTTTTCAAAGGATTGGTTTATTTTATCTAAGTTATGGCATTTGTGGCATAGAATTCTTCATAGTATTTTTATACTTTTATCATCTATAAATTCAGTAATAACGATTTCTTTTTCATGTGTAATGCTGGTAATTAGTATCACCTCCCTCCCTCCCTCCCTCTCTTCCTTTCTTTTCTGCTTCCTTCCTTCCTTCCCTATTTTCATTTCTCCCTCCTTTCCTCTCTCCTTCCCTTTCTAGCTCTCTACTTGTCTCTCTTTCTTTTGCTTGTTTTCTTTTCCTTTGATAAGCCTGCTTAGAGGTTTATAAATTTCACTGATAAGTTTTAGGAATCACATATATAAGCTGGTCCCCCTCTCTATAAAAGCTGGTCCATATATATATGTATATATATATGGACCAGCTTTTATAGATATGTATATACATACATATATATATATGTATGTATATATATATATACACATACATATATACGTATACATACATACATATATATATATATATATATATACACACATATGGAGAGAGAGAGAGCTTATTTTTGATAAAGAAGCAAAGATAATTTAATGGTGAAGGGTAGATATTTTGAGAAACATGCACAGAAATGACTGGGTATCCATAGACAATTAAAATGAATCTAGTCACATACCTCACACCTTTCACAAAAATTATTTGGAAAATCATTATGGATCTAAATGTAAAACATTAACTACAAAACTCCTAGGATAGATTTCTGGCAAGACGGTCAAACAGGAACAGCTCCGGTGTGAAGCCCCAAGTGAGAGCAATGCAGAAGATGGGTGATCTCTGCATTTCCAACTGAGGTACCTGGTTCATCTCACTGGGACTGGTTAGACGATAATCTAACCAGTTCCAGTGAGATGAACCAGGTACCTCAGTTGCAGCCAAGGAGGGTGAGCCAAAGCAGCATGGGACATCGCCTCACCTGGGAAATGCCAGGGGCTATAAAACTCCCTCTCCTAACCAAGGGAAGCCATTAAGGACTTTTCCTGGTACTCTGGCACTCTGGCTCAGATACCGCACTTTTCCCACAGCCTTTACAACCCGCAGATCAGGAGATTCCCTCCATTGCCTATAACACCAGCACCCCAGGTTTCCAGCATGAAACTGGGCAACTGTTTGGGAAGACACTGAGCTAGCTGCAGCAGTTGTTTTTTTTTTTTCATACCCCAATGCCAGCAAGACAGAACTGCTCATTCCCCTGACAAAGGGGGCTGCAGCCAGGGAGCCAAGTGGTATGGCTTGGTAGGTCCCTCCAACACAAAGACCAGCAAGCTAAGATCCACTGGCTTGTAATTCTTGTGGCCAGCACAGCAGTCTGAGTTCGATGTGGGACTCAGTTGAGCTTGGTGGGAGGAGGGGAGTCCACATTACTGAGGCTCAGGTAGGTGGTTTTAACATGGCCTGTGTAAACAAAGTCACTAGGAAGTTTACACAGCTACTGGGAAAAGCCCATGACAGTTCAGCAAGGCCACTGCAGGCAGACTGTGTCACCCAACTCCCTCCTGGCTAGGCAGGGCATCTCTGACAAAAGGCAGCAGCCTGACAGGGACTTACAAATAAAGCCATCGATAGAGCACCTGGGAAAAGGGGTGGTTGCGGGTACAGCTTCAGCAGACTTAAACGTCCCTTCCCAGCCACTCTGAAGGGAGCAACAGATCTCCCAGCACAAGACTCAAGCTCTGATAAGGGACAGACTGACTCCTCAAGTGGCTCCCTGACCCCTGTGTATCCTGACCAGAAAACACCTTCCAGCAGGGGCTGACAGACACCTGATACAGGAGAGCTCTGACTAGCATCTGGTGGGTGCTCCTCTGGAACAAAGCTACCAGAGGAAGGAAGAGGCAGCAATCTTTGCTGTTCTGCAGACCCCACTGGTGATTCCCAGGCAAGCAGAGTCTGAAGTGAACCTCCAGGAAACTCTAGCTGGCCTGACTGTTACAAGGAAAACTGACAAACAGAAAGAAATAGTTTCAACATCAACAGAAAGGACATCCACTCAGAGACCCCATTCAAAGGTCACCAACTTCAAAGAGCTAAATGCCCCAATTAAAAGATACAGACTGGCAAATTGAACAGAGTCAAGATTCAGCTGGGTGCTGTATTCAGGATACCAATCTCACATGCAAACATACACATAGGCTCAAAATAAAGGATGGAGGAAGATTTACCAAGGAAATGGAAAGAAAAAAAATCAGGGGTCGCAATCCTAGTCTCTGATAAAACAGACATTAAACCAGCAAAGCTCAAAAGACACAAAGAAGGGCATTACATATTGGTAAAGGGATCAATACAAGAAGAGTCAACTATCCTAACTATATATGCACCCAATACAGGAGCACCAGATACATAGAGCAAGTTCTTAATGACTTACCAAGAGACTTAGACTCCCACACAATAATAGTGGGAGATTTTAACACCCCACTGTCAATATTAGACAGACCAATGAGACAGAAAATTAACAAGGATATCCAGGTCTTGAACTCAGATCTGGATCAAGTGGACCTAATAGACATCTACAGAACTCTCCATCCCAAATCCACAGAATATACATTATTTTCAGCACCACATTATACTTATTCTAAAACTGACCACATAATTAAAAGTAAAACACTTCTCAGCAAATGTAAAAGAATGGAAATCATAACAGTCTCTCAAACCACCATGTAATCACATTAGAACTCAGGATTAAGGAACACCTCAAAACCACACAACTAATGGAAACTGAAAACCTGCTCCTGCATGACTACTGGATAAATAATGAAATGAAGGCACAAATAAAGTTGTTCTTTGAAACCAATGAGAATGAAGACAAAATGTTCCAGAATCTCTGGGACACATTTAAAGTGGTACATAGAGGGAAATCTATAGCAATAAATGCCCACAAGAGAAATAAGAAAGAACTAAAATTGACACCCTAACATCACAATTAAAAGAACTAGAGGAGCAAGATCAAACAAATTAAAAAGCTAGCAGAACACAAGAAATAACTAGGGTCAGAGCAAAAATGAAGGAGATAGACACAAAAAAACCCTTCAAAACATCAATGAATCCAAGAGCTGGTTTTTTGAAAAGATCAACAACATAGGTAGACTGCTAGCCAGACTAGTAAAGAAGAAAAGAGAGAAGAATCAAATAGATACAATAAAAAATGATAAAGGGGATATCATCACTGATCCCACACAAATAAAAACTATCATCAGAGAATACTATAAACACCTTTATGCAAATAAACCAGAAAATCTAGAAGAAATGGATGAATTCCTGGACACTTACAACCTCCAAGGACTAAACCTGGAAGAAGTCGAATCCCTGGATAGACCAATAACAAGGCCTGAAGTTGCAGAAGCAATTAATAGCCTGCCAACCAAAAAAAAATCCAAGACCAGACAGGTTCACAGCAGAATTGTGCCAGAGGTACAAAGAGGAACTGGTACCATTCCTTCTGAAACTATTTCAAACAATACTAAGTCATTTTATAAAACCAACATCATCCTGATACAAACCTGGCAGAGAAACGAATAAAAGAGAAATTTCAGGCCAATATCTATGATGAACATTGATGCAAAAATACTGGCAAACAAAATCCAACAGCACATCAAAAAGCTTATCCATCACAATCAATTCGGCTTCATCCCTGGAATGCAAGTCTGGTTCTACATATGCAAATCTATAAACGTAGTCCATCACATAAACAGAACCAAAGACAAAAACCATATACTTATCTCAATAGATGTAGAGAAGGCCTTCGACAAAATTCAAAACCCTTTATGCAAAAAACCCTCAATAAACTAGGTATTGATGGAAAGCATCTCAAAATAATAACAGCTATTTATGACAAACCAACAGCCAATATCATACTGAATGGGAGAAAATTGGAAGCATTCCCTTTGTAAACTGGCACAAGACAAGGATGCACTCTCTTACCACTCCTATTCAATATAGTATTGAAAGTTCTGGCAAGGGCAATCAGGCAAGGAAAAGAAATAAAGGTTATTCAGTTAGGAAAAGAGGAAGTCAAATTGTCTCTATTTGCAGATGACATAATTGTATATTTAGAAAACCCCACTGTCTCAGCCCAAAATTTCCTTAAGCTGATAAGCAACTTCAGCAAATTCTCAGGATACAAAATCAATGTGCAAAAATCACAAGCATTCTTATGCACCAACAACAGACAGAGTGCCAAATCATGAGTGAAATCTCATTCACAATTGCTACAAAGGAATAAAACACCTAGGAATACAACTAAGAAGGGATGGAAAGGACCTTTCAAAGAGAACTACAAACCACTGCTCAAGGAAATAAAAGAGGACACAAACAGATGGAAAAAATATTCCATGCTCATGGTTAGGTAGAGTGAATATCATGAAAATGGCCATACTGCCCAAAGTAATTTATAGATGCAATGCTATCAGATCAATCAAGCTACCATTGACTTTCTTCACAGAATTGGAAAAAACACCTAAAATTTCATATGGAATCAACAAAGAGCCTATATAGCCAAGACAATCCTAAGCAAAAACAACAACAACAAAGTTGGAAACATCACACTACCTGACTTCAAATTATACTACAAATCTACAGTAATCAAAATAGCATGGTACTGGTACCAAAACAGAGATATAGACCAATGGAACAGAACAGAGGACTCAGAAGCAACGCCACATATTTACAACTATCTGATCTTTGACACACCTGACAAAAACAAGCAATGGGGAAAGGATTCCCTATTTAATAAGTGGTTTTGGGGAAACTGACTAGTCATATGTAGAAAGTTAAAACTAGATCCCTTCCTTACACCTTATTCTAAAATTAATTTCAGATGAATTAAAGATTTAAACATAAAACCTAACACCATAAAAACCCTAGAAGCAAACCTACGCAATACCATTCAGGACATAGGCATGGGCAAGGACTTAATGAGTAAAACACCGAAAGTAATGCCAGCCCAAGCCAAAATAGACAAATGGGATCTAATTAAACTAAAGAGCTTCTTCACAACAAATGGAACTATCATTAGAGTGAACTGGCAACTAACCTAATGGGAAAATTTTTTGCAATCTACCCATTTGATAAAGGGCTAATATCCAGAATCTACAAAGAACTTAAATTTGCAAGAAAAAAGAAAAAACAACCCCATCAAAAAGTGGGCAAAGAATATGAACAGACACTTTTCAAAAGAAGACATTTATGCAGCCAAGAAACATATGGACAAAAGCTCATGATCACTGGTCATTAGAGAAATGCAAATCAAAACCACACTGAGATACCATCTCACATCAGTTAGAATTTGATCATTAAAAAATCAAGAGACAACAGATGCCAGAGAGGATGTGGAAAAATAGGAACGCTTTTACACTGTTGGTGGGAGTGTAAATTAGTTTAATCATTGTGGAAGATGGTGTGGTGATTCCTCAAGAATATGAAAACAGAAATACCATTTGACCCAGCAATCCTATTACTGGGTATATGCCCAAAGGATTATAAACCATTCTATTATAAAGACACATGCACATGTATGCTTATTGCAGCACTGTTCAAAATAGCAAAGACTTTGAACCAACCCAAGTGCCCATCAATAATAGACTGGATAAAGAAAATGTGGCACATATACACCATGGAATACTATGGAGCCGTAAAAAGAATGAGTTCACATCCTTTAGAGGGATGTGGATAAAACTGGAAACCATCATCAAACTGGCATAGAAACAGAAAACCAAACAATGCATGTTCTCACTCATAAGTGAGTGTTGAACAATGAAAACACATGGACACAGGGAGGGGAGCATCACACATTGGGACTTGTTGGGGGTGGGAGGCAATGGGAGGGAGAGCGGTGTATGGAAGGATAGGGGAGGGATAGCATTAGGAGAAATACCTAACGTAGATGATGAAATGATGGATGAAGCAAAGCACTGCGGCTTGTGTATACCTATGTAACAAATCTGCACATTCTGCCCATGTACCCCAGAACTCCTAGGATATATGGAATAATAATAATAATAAGACCCCTGGGATAAAATATAGGACAAAAGTAGGATGACTTCTGGTGATGAATTTTTAGATACTGTACTAAAATCACAATCTATGAAAGAATATTGACAAGTTGGACTTTATCAAAATTTTTTCTTTCCCCCTTCCCCTTCCCCTTTCCCTTCCCTTCCTCCCTTCCTCTTTTTGTTTTTTGAGACTGAGTCTCACTCTGTCGCCCAGGATGGACTGCAGTGGTACAATCTCAACTCATTGCAACTTCTGCCTCCCAGGTTCAAGTGATTCTCCTGCCTCAGCCTCCTGAGTAGCTAGGATTACAGTTTTGAACCACCATGCCTGGCTAATTTTTGCATTTTTAGTAGAGACGGGGTTTCACCATGTTGGTCAGGGTGGTCTTGGCCCCAAAATCTTTTAAGTCTCTAGAAACATTCTTCAGAAAATGAAAATACAAGCGACAGACTGGGAACAAACTTGTGACACTAATAAAATGTCTGTATCTGATATATGAAGAATTCTTAACCCTCTACACTAAGAAACAACCTAGTTACAACGTGAGCAAAAGATCAAAAGGGACACTTAACCAAAGATAGTATGTGGATGGAAAATAAATACATTAAAACAATCCTCAACCTCATATGTCAATAGGGTATTGCAAATTAAAACCACAGAGTGGTACAACTACCCACTTTTTATAATGACTAATATCCAAAAACATTGACCAATGCTTGCATGGAAGTAGAAAAAGCAGTTCCCTCATTTACTGCTGGTAGGAATGCAAAATATGATAGCATCTTGACAGTCTGGCTCTTTCTTATGAAGTTAAACATTGATTTATCATGACATAGTAGTCATGCTCTTAGGCATTAACTGAAACTAATGAAAAACTTACTTTCACACAAAAATCTCCCTGTGATGGTATGTAGCAACTTTGTCCATAATTCCCCCAAACTGAAAGTAACTTGGATGTCTATCAACAGGTGAATAGTAAATGAATTGTATTATCAATAATTGAGTAGTAAATGAATTGTAGTATATTCACATGGTAGAATATTATTCAGCAATGAAAATTAATAAGCTATTAATTCATGCAAAACCATAGATGAATTTCAAATGCATTTTTGCTAAGTGAGGAAGCCAGAATTAAAAGGCTACATATTGTATGATTACATTTATATGACATTCTGGAAAAGGAAAATATATCAGACAGAAAACTGACCAAGGTTGTCAGAGGTTTATACAGGGGACAGTGATTAACTATGGAAAGCATAGAATTTTTACAGTGGCAGAACTAACCTTTATGACTTTGTAGAGGTGGATCCATGATGCTATGTATTTGTCAAGTTCATAAACTGCAAATCACAACAAGTGACCTTTAATGTATGCAAACAAAAATAAATCAATCAGGAGATTTGGAACCCCAGAATGGAATGCAGTCTGTGACAAATCGCTCTCCTAGTAATAACAATGCATGAAATAATCTCAGCGAAAATGATGTAAAGTAAAACATGACCTAACCCTCATAATTTTGGAAAATAATATTTTGACTAGAAATTATAAGGCTAAAGACCAAAGGAACTATATAAATAAATACTGTATTCCAGCTGGTAAATTTGTTTCTCATGAGGTCATATTTTAATTTTGAAAATGTTTACATGTACTGGGGTGGAGCAAATATGTAAATAGGTAGTGGATGGAAGGAGACACGTTTTTCTGCTAGAGAGTAAAATTATAGATTAATAAGTATGAAAATCTAGACCAAACACCGTGGTATGGGATAACAGTCAGAGACATCAGTATGAACTCATTTTATTAGGTTGGTGCAAAGGTAATTGCAGTTTTTGCCCTCACTTTCCATGGCTACAATCATGATGACTTTTGCACCAGCCTAACAGCTTATCATATAAGTTGATGAATACTTACAGAAATAATTATAAATATGTTTATGTGCAGGGGTTAGTATCCATATGTGCCACCGGTCTTCTCTTTTGTGATGGACTAGAAGCAAGGACTCTAAGTAACAATGAACACACCAAGCGCCCCAATATTGGTCTCAAAATACCATTTCTGTTACAAAGAAATCAAGTTGCTCAGAGAAATAACTTATTTTAGAGATGGTGCAGAGAAAATAGAAGATTAATCTGGAGGATCTTGTAGTAAGAGGAAATGAGGGAGTGTTAGAAAAACAAAAACATGGGGTCACGTCAAAGGGATACAGGCGCCAATCTAAAACTGAAATAAAGCCAGAACTAAAATAACTTCAGGAACAAAATAAATTACATTTTATTGGACTGTAACCCCAAGTATAAGTATGCATGCGTCATACTGATACCAATGAATAACTGAATGGATGAATAAATATGTAAGAAGAAACTTTCTTACTAAAATATCCTAAGTATACATATAGATAATCCCGTTTTTTCAGGAGAAACTTATCCTTCTTACCCCCAAATCTATTGAATGTAGATTTAGTTCCTTTCTGCCAAAGAATAGAATAGGAAAAGATAAATGTAATAATTTTAAAGTGGAGAAACCTGCTAAGCCCTACCTTTAGCAAATGATGAAGGTCAGTGTCACAGTGAGGTCATGTTGTTAATATGTACTCCCTGAGGTGAGGTGATGAGAAATGTACTTTACATCTGTGCTTGTTTTCCCCAAAACTCATGAACTCAATCTAATCATGAGAAAAACTTCAGATGATCCCAGACTGGGAACATTCTGCAGGATACCTGGTAGTACACCTGAAGTCCATGAAGGCAGTGAGAAACAAAGAAAGGCTAAGGAACTATCACAGATCGGGGGACACTGTGAGCTATGATGACTAAATATAATGTGATGTCCTGGATTGGATCCTGGAATAGAAAATAGGCAGTAATGGAAAAACTGATGGAATCCGAATGAAGTCAAGACTTCAGTTAATAGTAATGTTCCAGTGTCAGGCTCTTAGTTTTGACAAATGTACCATGACAACATAAGGTGTTAATAATGACGAGGGAAGCTGGATAGTGTATGAGAATTGTCGATACTATCTTTGCCCCTGTTCTGTGCATCTAATAATATTTCAGTATAAAAAGTTTATTTTTTAAAAAACTGGTGTTTTGAAATTTAAAATAAATAGTATCTTAAGGAAAATATATATTCAGCCAATGATAAATGTGGACTAACTGGAATGACTGTATTTCTATTAATGAACAGTGTAAGGCACAGGTAGAGAAATATTTCTGACCTTCAAACCTGAAGAAACCATAAAGTTTCAAGATCTCATTATTTTTATATGAACCAAGTCATCAAGCAGTATTTCTCTTATTTAGAGCAAATGGTATTCCATATTTCTTTCCTGAAATTCTAGATTTTGCAAGCAAGGCTGTTCTTGAATTTAATTGAAAGAAAACAAAAACAAAAAAGATTAAAATGTATTAAGCTTGTCAAATATTGGTGGTTTCCCAATCACACTGGATAAAATATGGGTTATTTTTGCCATTATTGGTGACTTACTCGTGAAGACATTAAAGCTTGAAATAAACACAGTCGAAGAAAGCTATAGTATGTGTTTCCACTTTAGAATTATTCATAAAGAGAATATAGCAAGACTAAGAATCACACAGTGTCTAAACTCTCACTTTATACTTAGAGACATAATACAACATATCAATATGAACCAAGTAATATTTAGAAATATGTATTACATCAACGTAGATGCACAGAAAACATAATATACTACATTAAACTATATAAAGGTATGACTTCTATTACAAGAAAAATGCAATTAATTTCTTTGTATTTTTAGCACCTAATAAGTAATAAATAGCTCTGAATGACAGAATATGCAGAATATGTAATTTTGATGTTATCAATACTATGTAGTAAAATCTGTGATTAAAATAGATAATCATATGAATTTCTTAAATTTTATTATAATAATAATATCCCATTTAGAAAATAAGAACTTGCATTTTAATTTTCTTCCTTTCTCATAACAATTTTCTAGTATTTGGCATGAATTGCATCTCATTAACAGAAGCCTAACATTGAAAGTAGAACAGCTGGAGTACTGAATCAAGAAACCTCAGTAACAAAAATTAAAGCCTTGTATTTAATTACTTAATATAGTCCGCTAATTATTACAGAAACCACTTGGTTTAGAACAGTGGGAATTATATTCTATTGTATCTTATATGCCACATAGTGTAAAGAAAATATAGAGGAAAATGTGGTGATGCATATGCATTTTTTCCCTCTCTAAATCCTTAAACTCCTTTCCAATGCAGTTAAAAGAATGAATAAACCACAGTTCAGGATAAGTTTGGCAACAGAGAAAACGACATTACTCTGCCCTCTCATATCTAATCTACTTTTCTACTAAAGGGTAAATTTGACATTCTTCCAACTACCACTAAAACTGTCAGAAAATCCTTGAAAATAGCATTTAAAAAATCAATAATGCCCCTTCTCATCTCTTAAACTGGTCAATTTTGATTTCCCAGTTCCCTGAAATTCTTTGGAATTCATTTGAGTACAGATGACCTAAGCCAGGCATTATTAAACTCATTAAAGAGAGATATCAAATTTAGAGATCAAGATATTATAGGAACATATTAAAACATGTCCTCAGGTGCTGCTTATGAGGAATGGCATGATTTCTTCAAGGTAGTCATCTTTCGAATCAGTGCCAATTAATATAATTAATATAATGTAATACAAACGTTTGGCTTATACATATAATCTATATTTGCAAACATGTTTCTTTCATAAGGTGATATAAAACAAATGGAGAGAACCATCTGTGATTCTAATGAAGGGTAGTATGTACACGTAGGCCTCTCCTGGGTCAGGAGCTCTGCTTATGGCTGCTACTCTAACATTGCATGTTTTTAGTCTCAAGACATAGGACTTAGAAGGATCCTGGTGGAGATTCTCATCTTTGCTCTCGTATTTGTCTGATAATAATATCACCCCCTACTCCCCCAAATAACATGACTGAACAGTATGTTTTCTGTTTTGTTTGCACTAAGATGGTATCTGTGACATTTATATTACAAGTTACACTGATTTTAATTAATTTCCTCCTGGGGTGTAGAGGAGGGTATCATTCCAGTGTCTTGGCCATTCACTTTATATCATGAACAGTGAGCTATATCTGCAACACCCGATAGAATGAGATAGGGGAATTTTATCCCCAAATATGCCATTTACATATTCTATAACCTTGAGCAAATTTCACTAAGCCAGACTTTTCCATTTGTTAGACGTGGGTGATGATGGAATGCTACTCTGTAAGCCCAAAGAAGGTTTGCGTAAGAGATGCAGGAGGACTACTGATGGTAATCTCCCTGCAAGTATAAAGATCATAAAGATGCCCTTTATAGCAATGATGCTATAGCATAACCCACATAGCAGTGATGTTTTCGGCCAGATCCACGAAGCCTCCATTACTGTATTCCACTGTTATCCTTTATGTCTTGGCTTGTGGGAAGGTAATATTTTCAACACTCACTGCTGTGAAAAATGATTATTTTATTTTTACACACAGAGTTGTGTTTCCAAATACGAAATAAGCAGCAGAAGCAGGCGTTCTTTAGAAAACATTTTTTATTCCTAAGCAAGTATATACACATATTTGTATAAGACACAAATTAATAATAAATGGAGGAATAAAGAGTATATGCTAGATATGTATATAGTCTAGAAACACAGCATTTCAAATTGTTCTAGTTGCCCTTAAAATGACATTATTTTCCTAGTTGTAGAGACTTATTTGCTATTATGTGCTCTGTATACTATTGCCATCATGTTAAAGGAAGACCAGAAGTCATGTGTGTGCAGACTGTGTCTAGACAATGAACTTGGCTTTATTCTGCAAGATGACCTCTCGGAGAGGCTTGGTAGCCCATAGTTTTATATCTTGCAGTAGAGTTGGGGCTGAGGGACTCTAGTTCTGAAGGGAAAGTTCTGCAGTGGTTCTCCTTGTGTAAGACTGTGCAGATAGCTTGCTCAGAGAGGGCTGTGCATGCACTACGGCACGATTTCATACACCCAGACATCACAGGGAAAGTTAGGGTCTAGGCCACTGACCCCAGCTGGCATCCCTTCATTAAATTACCTGTGCCTGAGAGATAAGGATAGCAATGTTGTGCTTTCACAATGCCATGGGGGTTGAATGCTTAAATAAGGACTCATTGTTGAAGAACATTAGGAACTCTGATGCAGTAGCCTTGATGGGTAAGCGAGTAGTTTCCTGTTTGGCAGAATCATCATCCAAAACTTCTTAGACATTATGGAAGTGTGAGGCTGCTGTGTTCTGATGGTCTGAGGTTTTGCATCCCTAATTACACAAGGATTCCTTTGGCTCCAAGGAGAGCAAGGTCTGACAGCCACTACGAACGCCCCTATCCACATGCCTTGGGAGGGTCCGTCTCTCACCCTCGGGTGCTCTTTCACTTCGTGGTTAGGGAACCCTCCTGCCCTCTCCACTTCTGTAGTTCATTGGCTACTACAGACATCCAGGAAGCACCACTGTCTCCAGGTAACCTCACCTACCACCATCTCAGCAATACTTGGCTGCTTAGATGGAAGAATCCGCACTAGTGCTTCATGGACTTTCTCAGGACCAACTTTCCCTTCTCTTAGGAAGGAAGTTTTTTCATTTGTGATTACTATTAACAAGAACAGTATCACGACAAGGCACACGCATCTCCCATTTCTGGAGTTGCTTTGCAAAGTGACTGCTGAAAACAATTTCTAGTGCCCTGACACCTGATTAGATAATAGATTTTAGGGGATATGCTTTACCCGACTGATTTAAAAAAAGGCTTTATAAGACAAATAGCTCACCCAGGTGGAATGAACAGGAAATTGACATAAGCTCAGAATGCCTGGATAGGCAATTGACTTAAGTATTCAGGGATCTTCTGAAATAAACACTTAAATGATTTAAATAGAGTTGGCTAGTCATTATTGTTTCTGTTTACGGAGTCTCAGGCCTGGAAGAGATATGCAAAGCTAAACTGTAGCCCACACTGCAAGAAATAGCACTGAATCAAGAATGTAGCTATCTTATGAGTGATTTCTACTGATAACTCTTTTTAAACAATTTTCTATGAGCTTGCTTCAGGGAGTAATATTTGTTTGTTTGTTTTGATAAATAAGGTTATTAGTAGCAGTCTAATTGTCCAAAACTGGAAACAATCCAAAATTTGTATCAAGGGTAGAAAGAATAAATAAATAATGGTATGCTTATATAACATGTGCTATTCAGCAGTGAGAATAAACAAGCTATAAATAAATATGTAACATGGATAAATCTCTGACATAATATTTAACAAAAGAAGCCAGATACAAAAGAACATATACAAACATATACTCTATAATCCAATTGTTTTGAGCTGAAAAAATGAGACCTTTAATGTATGTTGCAAAAAAAAATCAGCATCAGGATATGGAAACTGAAAGGAAACAAGACAGGGGATTCTGAAATGAAGATAATGTTTATT
The DNA here is from genome assembly GCA_004027715.1 of Plecturocebus donacophilus. Taxonomy (NCBI): domain Eukaryota; kingdom Metazoa; phylum Chordata; class Mammalia; order Primates; family Pitheciidae; genus Plecturocebus; species Plecturocebus donacophilus. The sequence goes on along the minus strand of PVKP010003380.1, from coordinate 26,260 downwards.
TCCTAATCTAGGTTGAATATCATCAAATTGCATCCTTTAAAATTGTGCTCTGAATGTGTGCTACAATTCAACAAAAATATATTAACAACAACAACTAATGAAAAGCAAGCCTGCTCAGTGCAAAAGTCCAATCCTAACAACCAAATCAATCCCAGCCTTTCTCCTTTCCCCTGTACATAAGCCAGCAAACCCATCACTCACTCTGGTGATTATGAGACTCTTTGTGGCTCATGCAATTTCACTTCATAAATAGCACAACTGCAGAGACAATAGTTTCATTCCTTTAGCTCTGTCATGGATACTTTATCATTTCTTTATGTGTCTCATAATTTTTTAACACACTGGAGATTTTGAATAGTACAACATGGCAATTCTAAAATTCAGTCTTTACTGTCTAGATGATTTGTGGTGGTTGTTTGTGGACATCGTTTTGCTATACGTTTGTTTAGTGACTTTCCTGACTAATTCTGCACAGTCTGTATTCTTCATCATCTGTGACCACTGAAGTCCCTGTTGAGTTAGCTTAGTGGCAAGTAAATGATTTCACAGTTTTCTTAAATGCCAAGAACTCCTAAGTACCCTAGCCTTTGTAGAGGGGCTCTGTATGCATTACAAGTTAAGACATGTTTCAACACTTGGGAAAGCAGTTTATAACTCTGCTTTAGTCTTCACTTCCTGCTTACACAGAGCCTCCAAATCACCCAGAGGTGGCTACTTGGTACCTTCTCAAGCCTTTTCTAGCATATTCACAATCCTAGGCATATGTGTAGCATTCTAGATTCTCAGCAATATGGCAGAGCTTTCCAAAGCCACTTATGTACGAAACTGTTATCATTATCTCAGTCACTCGAAATCTTAAAAAAATTGCTGCCAGGTTTTTTGTTTTTGACAAATGCTCTTATGTAAAATGCTATTCAGCTTTTACACTGTTGGTGTAAGTGTAAATTAGTTCAACCATTGTGGAAGACAGTGTGGTGATTACTCAAGGATATAGAAGCAGAAATATCATTTGACCCAGCAATCCCATTACTGGGTATATACCCAAAGAATTCTAAGTTGTTCTGTTATAAAGACACATGAATGCGTATGTTTATTGCAGCACTGTTCACAATGACAAATACTTGAAACCAACCCAAATACCCATCAGTGATAAACTGGATAAAGAAAATGTGGCACATATACACCATGGAATACTATACAGTGACAAAAAAGGATGAGTTCATGTCCTTTGCAGGGACATGGATGAAGCCGGAAACCAGCATTTTCTGCCAACTAACACAAGCGCAGAAAACCAAACATTGCATATTCTCAGTCAAAACTGGGAGTTAAACAATAAGACCAGATGGACACAGTGACAGGAACGTCACACATCAGGGCCTATTGGGGGATGGAGGTCTAGGGGAGGGACAGCATTAGGAGAAATACCTAACATAGATGACGGGTGATGGATGCAGCCAACCACCATGGCACGTGTATACGTATGTAACAAGCCTGCATGTTCTGCACATGTACCCCAGAACTTAAAGTAAATTAAAAAAAAAAAGAAATAACCAAAATTATAAAACATAAAGTAAGGATTTCAACTATACTGATGAAAAAAAAAAACAAAACAAAACAACAACAACAAACGTTGTTCAGACTAAATGATCTAAAGGAGCCAAGTCAGGTCGAACGAAGAAGAGCCCTGTTAGTGGGGGTGTCTGCGGAACTACTAGGCAGGTCAGACAATGACAGTTCTCTGAGAACAGTGCTGGAGGGCAGTTCTAACTTGCTCTGCCCTCTTTGGTGTCTGCTGTGCTGCTGGTTCTCACGGCAACTGCAGGACTTTGCTTTTCAAGGTTACCATGGAATTTGGAAAAGGAGGATGGGAATAAGGAAAGTTAAAATGTGACAAAGCTGACTGTTCTTGCTGAGATTCAGCTGTTTTTTCTTGAATAAATATTCCCTGTGTTCCTTTTTTTGGTAAATTTCCAGAGTACAGAAAAACGTGGTTTTTGTCAATTATGGCCAGTGTTTTTATTGTTTCACTGATAAGAGGATGTGTGAATGTTCTTAACACTATGATGCCTGCTGATGCCACCTCAGGTCATATATCAGTGTTATTAAAGCATGATTGCAGCCTTTTTCTTTACTTTTCTTACCGTTGTTTGATGTTCAACCAGAGGTTATAATTACCTACACGATTCCACTTTGTTGAATCAAGTGACAGATGGCTTTGTTTGTTAAAAAAAAAAAAAAACTAAAAAAATTCATAGTGTTTTGCTTTTATCAGTAGCACACCATAATCTCCAGCTGTTCAACACTGTCAAATGTGATGCAAGATCTATAACAATAGAGAATAATTTGTCTTCCATATTTTTTAAGTGGACACATTGTCTCAATTTGTGCAGGTTTCCTCTTTTTTGTAGTAAGTGTTCATACCAGGCTTTTGATAAATAAGTCTAACTGGTCTTTTCTTGCTTGCATTTTTTTTCCAAGTGCTAATGCAAAAATGAACCACATTTTGCAATTAGTTCCATGGTTCTCATGGCATTTCTATTATTTCAGGAATGCCTCCTGTCACTGAGACTGCTAAAGGGGAAACATCTTTCTGAGAATGGAATGACTGTGATTAATCTTTTAGCATCTCAAAATAATGCTGAATGTTCCCTCCAGTCTTTACTTCAAAACATTGATCCAATCTGTGCATGTTTACTTATTTATGTGTAAATCAAATAAACCTAGCTTTTTCTGTTCTGTGAAATCTTTAAGACTTTTTAGGGCTGTCATATGTATCCAGTCTTAGAACCCAATTGATGTGAGTGATTTCTGTCTTTTGTAAATAGTTTACCAATAAAACATTATTTAAATCTGTTAGTAATGAATAGGCTATTTAGAATCTCCTAAGAGTGTAACTTTTAAAAAGTATTCATCACAAAAGATCTGAAAAATACCTCTTTGATCCATTATATGCTTTCTTTGTTAGTCTATACATATTTCTGGGTATATTATTTATAAAAAACAGTTCTTCATGTAATAGTATTGAATCAATCTTATCTTTCCTATGGTTTACTCTTAACTATTCTTTTTGAATTTTGGTATGATTGATAGTGATGAAAAAATACCATTATTCACCTGGAAGTTAAGGGTATCTCAAAATGCCTACAATGTGGTCAAGTAGGGTAAAAGTGAGAGGAGAAATTAAACAGGAGAGGGAAACCAGTCTTAAGTAATTGTGATTAAAGTATCTTACTTCTATAAATTTTATGGAAACATATCATTAGTTCAGACTTATTTCCAGAGCCTTAAAAGCTGTCTTTGCAACTAAGGCATCCAGAAACCTAGGTGTATTTAAACACTGAGCCCCAGACTTTTCTTCTCACTCTTAGATAATAGAAATTCCTGTGGCCTCCTTATGGTATAAAGAATAGTCTCAATTCACTAGTTAAAACAGTCTAGTCAAAAACATTAATCAACGCCTCCACGTTTACTGATCCCTTTTCTCCAGGCGGCCTAATAGAAAGGAGGGTCTATCTGGAAAACATCGAGTAGGTTTTTCTCAATGTCACTCACCTCTCTACTCCATGCAAGCCACTACTTCTGATGCCACTAGATCTGATGAAAGAGAGACAGTAGAGAAATAAGCAGTAGGAAAGCTCTTACTTAACCAGCACTAGACCCAGAAGATATTTAAAGCAGACTCTTTTTTTTTTTTTTTAAAAACAGAGTTTCACTCTGTCATCCACACTGGAATGCAATGACACAATCTCAGCTCAATGCAACCTCTGCCTTCTGGGTTCAAGCAACTCTCCTGCCCGAGTACCTGAGATTATAGGCACCTGCCACCACACCTGGCTAATTTTTTGTATTTTTAGTAGAAACGGGGTTTCATCATGTTGGCCAGCCTGGTCTCAAACTCCCGGCCTCAGGCGATCAACCCACCTGAGTCTCCCAAAGTGCTAGGATTGCAGGCATGAGCCACTGTGCACAGACAAGCAGACTCTCTCTTTCATGGGTGCGTCTGTCACTCCTTCAGAGCGCCCTCTCCTGTCAATCGGCTGGTTGTGTCCAGCGGCAATCTGGGTGTTTTTTTCTGTGATATCCCTTGCCACTCTTCTCTCCACCCCTAGTTTTCCAAAAGTTCAAGCCGCAGGAACTCCCTGTTGTAGTTTCATGCTGTTCCAGGTGGTTTACTCGTTCAATTGTCATAGTGGATCCAGGCTGACTCTCACTACCTTAAGGAACTCTTCTGGTTCATGAACAATACTTACATGTCTTTTGTACCTACTCAGTGAAAGTGGAAGGTAATTACCATGTAGCCACTTTTTTTTTTCCTGCTCCTTTGGCACTGTCTTTACAATAGTTTCTCTCTCTCTCTCTCTCTCTCTCTCTCTCTCTCTCTCTCTCTCTCTCTCTCTCTCCTTCTTTCTTTATTTTCTTTCGTATGGGAGTCCTCTAAGTTTCAAAAGTGGAAGTCAGATCTCTTTCCACCTTTTTTCCCCATTTCAGGGAGCCTGAAGCAAGTTTTCCATATGGTTCCATGGAAACCTCACGTTCTACCTTTATGATATTGGAGGTAGATAACCCCTCATCCCCACATATACACACAGACACACACCTCTACTAACTGACACACTTCACACACTCCTACCTCTTGCATGTTGGTAGGTGGAACAAACAGAAAAATTTCTCTGAAAATTTTGTCTTCATAAAATTCTTTATTACCAAACATCCTAGCAATTTTCTACCCTTAAACTGAGAGAGAATTAGTTCTTGGCATTTCCTTTTGATATCTACATTTTAATCTGACTCACAACACACTTTATTATGGAATTTCTTTAATATTTGAGTGTCTTAATAAAAACTTTCAATATAATGCTATTTACTTCTGGGTGACCTTGAAATAATAGATTCAGAAAGTCTACATAATCATATATGTATACAATAAATTATATATACATATAATTGGCTTGAAGATTATTTCAATATGACTGTAAAATATTTTCCCAAGACATAAACCTAAGTAGGTCAAAACTGAGCTTGCAACAATTATTGCATTGTTACATCGTAACAGAGTTATGATGCTGTGGTCATTAAATCAATTTATCAGACCTTTTCTTTCTAGAATAGCACCTTATGAACATAAGTAAAAATTAAAACTTGTTCTTTGTCATACCTTTATATGGCTTAAGTTAGAAAAATTGCAGAAACTAAATCAAGTATACATTTTAACTGATGCTTAAATAAAATTTTCTTTTTGCCATCACTCTCTTCCCCATTTTCTCTTTCCACACACATCCACAAAGACTCTGCTTCCTTCTGACACTCTGTTCTAACTATGGAGACTCCTATTTATTTGGATAAGATTCAGAGCAAGATTGAAACGAAATGATCTGAAACCTCTACATATTATTCACTGCCAGATTTCTCCAAGCTGACTTCATGCTTAGTAAAAAAAGTAGATTTAATTAGTAAAAGTTAAAAACAGCACTCCACAAAACAGTCATTTGCAGCCTTTTGTAAATCTATAAAAGATTAAGTTAAAGAGTCAGTTTTGTCTGTAATAAACCAGTAAAGGTTGGTTTATTTATTATAATTGAGAAAAATATAAGAAAATCCTGAATAAATAACAATAATTCAAATGCATAAGCTCATCTATGGCCATACCACCCTGAACATAACTGATCTCAAATGCATAAGCTGGGCTTATATGATAAAATACCTCTGTAACCCCTCAACAACCAGACAAATGAAAGAAAAATATCTCCTAGATGAAACTATGTCAGGAATCTTTCTTATTTGCTATCTTTCCATATCTTCTCATCTGCAAAACAACATTCTTAACTAGTTTGTTTCCTTTAAAAACTGTCTTCCTGAAGTAACATACATTTTAGAATATTACATGTGGGCTTTATGTAAACTGATTACTTCCTTGGTAATTCCAAGGACCTTAAGTGGGAAGATCTATATTCTAATTCTGAAAAGATAGCAAATACCTAAATACAAGATTCAAGAGGAACTTGGGTACTGTGGCACTCATTGCTGTACTATTTGTAATAGCAAAATATTAATAGCAGCCTAAAAGTCTGGCAGAAATACATTAACTAAATTATTGTATCACCATTTGGGAAACTTCAAGCATATTTAATAATACAGGAATTTATTATTAAATTGTTCAATATTTAATTGAAATTGTTCAATTTCAAATTGTTCAAGCATATTTAATAATACAGGAATTTATCTCACTGTTTACGTGCTTAACCAATTAATTAAGTGAAATTATCCAAAGTATTCCTTTTAAGGCATTAGCAGTGTTGTAATAAAGCCTTAGAAAAAATATTTGGAATGTATCTACCTATGTACCATTTAACCAGCCAACCTATCTATACCTGCGCATTCATTCTTATTGAAGAGTCATTCTTAATGGAGAAGTGTTCTCACTCCACCTCTTCTTTAAGAACTGTCATTTCCCTTGCTGGCTTATATAACTGACACTTCATCACATCTTCACACATACACATCTATTTTCTTCTTTTTATAGAATGAGTAATAAATATAGAGTAAAATATTTATGGGAGTGACATTGATGAATTGAGAGAGTAGGCAGTTCCAAGCTTCGCTTCCTCAAGAGAAACACTGAAAAACATGCACAATCTGTCAGAAAAAAAAAAACTTATAAGAAGTATGAAAAGCAGTCAAACGTTTGCAACACAGAGATGACTGCTCAATCAGGAAGAAGACAGCCTAAAGATGGTAGAGACATTTTCTACCATTTTTTGCTTGCCTTGCCCCAACATGGTGACAGTATAAGAGAAGGCAGGCAGCATTCTCAGTGTGGGGTGATGGTCCTTGCTTCTGGACAGAACAGAGCAGATCCTATCTGCAAATTACGTATGTCTATTCTAACCTGTCTGGGGATGGCACAAGGTGCTCATCTGTCTTTCTGAGCTTGAAACCCAATGAAGTTGGAAAAGTGAAGGGAGTTGCTTGAAAACACTCAAAGGCAAACAAACAACCTACAGATACCTGGGACAAAAAATTATAGTGAGACAGACATAAAGTATCTAAAAGTCCACTAGGAAAAGCTATGGAGTGGTATTTTGGAAAGCATTCAAAATCACTTCTATATATGGGATAATTTAGAAGGGCATACACACACCAGGGTAAGACACATGCTCAGAAAAGCCTTTTGAAGACAGAAAATATTCCCCTCAGGCTGAGCCCTAGGCTTAGGACAAGGCCGGCTATGCTGTGAAAGAAAGCCCCAGCACAGATCCAAGCTGTGGACTGAAAGAGTCTTTTTCTTGGTGTGCTTTTTTTAGCTCCTGGAATTCAAAGAAATCCCTATCAAAATACTTCTTGAATATGGGCTAAAGGGATGGTCAATGCAAAACTAGTTTGAAAAAAGCCCTAAGTAAATGTGCTACTACAACCTTCAATGATTAAAAAAGTAAACCCTGAAGGAAGTGAAGAATCTGCTTCAGAAAATTACCATATTATAATATTCAAATGTGTCTGGTTTTCAAAAATTAAAATCACAAGTTAAGCAAAGAAATAGAAAAGTATGATCCATTCAAAGGAACAAAATAATCTGACAAAAACCATATCTAAGTAAGCTCAGGCATTGCAAGAACTAGAACACACTCTAAAATAACTGTCTTAAATAGGCTCAAAGAGCTAAAGAAAAATCTGAACAAATAAAGAAAATAAGGAAAATGAGATAGGAACAAAACAAAAATGCCAATAAAGAGATGTAAATTATTAAAAGGAACTACACACAATCTGGAACTGAAAAGTTAAAAATAGAAATAAAAAAAATTCAGTGGAGGGGTTGAGCAGTAGATTTAAATAAGAAGAAGAAACAGCAAGAATGAAGAAAGGAAAATTGAAATTATCCAGTCTAAAAAGCAGAAAGAAAAATAAATTAATTAAACAGAGACTAAGGGACCCATGGGACACCATCCAGTGGACCAACATACACATTAGAAGAGTCTCAAAAGGAGAAAATGGGCAAAAATATGCATAAGTCATAGGCATGAACTTCCAAAATTTGGTAAAATCATGAATTTTTATATTCAAGAAGCACAACAAATTCCATGTAGAGCAAACTTAAATGGCTACACCTCAAGACACATTACAATCAAACTGCCAAAACAGAAAGGGAAAATCTTGAGAGAGGTAAACAAAAAGCAATTCATTATATATAAATGATACTCAATATGATTAACAACTGATTTCTTATCCAAAACTATGGATGGCAGAAAATGATTGAGTGACACATTTAAAGTTCTGAAAGGACAAAGAAAGTCAAAAAACAATTCTACACTTGGTAAAACTATTCTTCAAAAATGATGAAAAAATTAAGATATTTTCACATTAACAAAAGTTGAGAGAATTTATTACCACTAGAATGATGCTATAAGAAATACTAAAGTCTGTTTCATCTGATATAAGAATAGTGACTCCTGCTTTTTTTTTTGTTTTCTATTTGCATGGTAGATCTTTCTTCATCCCTTTACTTTGAGCCTGTATGTGTTGTTACATGTGAGATTGGTTTCTTGAAGACAGCATACAGTTAGATCTCATTTTTTTAAAAATCCAACTTACCTTCAAAAAATCAATAAATCCAGGAGGTGTTTTTTTTTAAAAAGATCAACAAAATAGACTGCTAGCCAGACTAATAAAAAAGAAAAGAGAGAAGATTCAAATAGATGCAATAAAAAATAATAAAGGGGATATCACCACCGATCCCACAGAAATACAAACTACCATCAGAGATTATTACAAACACATCTGTGCAAATAAAGCAGTAAATCTAAAATAAATGGACAAATTCCTGGACACTTATACCCTCCCAAAATGAAACGAGGAAGAAGTTGAATTCCTGAATAGACAAAAAACAAGGTCTAAAGTTGAGGCACCAATTAATAGCCTACTAACTAAAAAAAGTCAAGGACCAGATGGCTTCATAGCCGAACTATATTAGAGGTACAAAGAGAAGTTGCTACCATTCCTTCTGAAACTATTCCAAACAACAGACAAAGAGGGAATCCTCCCTAATTCATTTTATGAGACCCACATCATCCTCACACCAAAACCTGGCAGAGATGCAACTGAAAAAGAAAATTTCAGGCCAATATCCATGATGAATGTAGATGCAAAAATCTTCAATAAAATACTGGCAAATCAAATCCAAAAGCACATCAAAAAGCTGATCCATCACAACCAAGTAGGCTTCATCCCAGGGATGCAAGTCTGGTTCAACATCTGCAAATCTATAAACACAATCCATCACATAAACAGAATCAAAAACAAAAACCACATGACTATTTCAATAGACACAGAGAAGGCCTTCAACAAAATTCAAAAGGCTTTTATGCTAAAAACTCTCAATAAACTAGGTATTGATGGAACGTATCTCAAAATAGTAAGAGCTATTTATGACACACCCACAGCCAATAGCATACTGAATGGGCAAAAACTGGAAGCATTCCTGTTGAAAAGTGGCCCAAGACAAGGATACCCTCTATCACTACTCCTACATAGTATTGGAAGTTCTGGCTAGAGTTACCAGGCAAGAGAAATAAATAAAGGGTATTCGAATAGGAAGAGAGGACATCAAATTGTCCCTGTTTGTAGATGACATGATTGTATATTTAGAAAACCCCATCGTCTCAGTCCAAAATCTCCTTAAGCTGATAAGCAACTTCAGCAAATTCTCAAGATACAAAATCAATGTGAAAAATTGCAAGCATTCCTATACACCAATAACAGACAAACAGAGAGCCAAATCATGAGTGAACTCCCCTTCACAATTGCAACAAAGAGAATAAAATACCTGGGAATATAACTAACAAGGGATGTGAAGGATCTCCTCAAGGAGAACTACAGACAACTGCTCAAGGAAATAAGAGAAGACACAAACAGATGGAAAAGCATTCCATGCTCATGGTTAGGAAGAATCAATATTGTGAAAATAGTCATAATGCCCAAAGTAATTTATAGATTCAGTGCTATCCCCATCAAACTACTAATGACCTTCTTCACAGAATTGGAAAAAAACCATCTTAAACTTCATATGGAACCAAAAAAGAGCCCACATAGCCAAGACAATCCTAAGCAAACAAAAAAAGAAACCTCTGGAAGCATCGCCCTACCTGACTTCAAACTATATTACAAGGGGACTGTACTCAAAAAAGCATGGTAGTAACATCCAAACAGAGATATAGACCGATGGAACATAACAGAGGCCTCAGAAAGAACATCACACAACTACAACCATCTAATCTTTGACAAACCAGACAAAAGGAAGCAATGGGGAAAGGATTCCCTATTTAATAAATAGTGTTGGGAAAACTGGCTAGCCATATGCAGAAAGCTGAAACTGGATCTCTTCCTTATACGTTATACAAAAATTAACTCCAGATGGATTAAAGATTTAAACATAAGACCTAACACATAAAAACTCTAGAAGAAAACCTAGGCAATACCATTCAGGACATAGGCATGGGCAAGGGCTTCATGACTAAAACACCACAAGCAATGGCAACAAAAGCCACAATAAACAAATGGGATCTAATTAAACTTAAGAGCTTCTGCACAGCAAAAGAAACAATCAATAGAGTGAACTGGCAACTAACAGAATGGGAAAAAATTTCTTGCTATCTACCCATCTGACAATGGGCTAATATCCAGAATCTATAAAGAACTTAAACATTTTACAAGAAAAAACAAACAACCCAATCAAAAAATAGGCAAAGCTATGAACAGACACTTTTCAAAAGAAGACATTTATGCAGCCAACAAACATGAAAAAATGCTCTTCATCACTGGTCATTAGAAATGCAAATCAAAACCACATTAAGATACCATCTCACACTAGTTAGAGTGGTGATCATTAAAAATTCTGGAGACAACAAATGCTGGAGAGGATGTGGAGAAATAGGAACAATTTTACACTGTTGGTGGGATTGTACATTTATTCAACCATTGTGGAATGGCAGTGTAGCAATTTCTCAAGAATCTAGAAATAGAAATATCGTTTGACCCAGCAATCTCATTGCTGGGTATTTACCCAAAGGATGATAAATCATTCTATTATAAAGACACATGCACACATATGTTTTATTGTGCCACTGTTCACAATAGCAAAGACTTGGAACCAACCCAAATGCCCATCAAGGATAATCTGGATAAAGAAAATGTGGCACATATACACCATGGAATACTATGCAGCCACAAAAATGGATGAGTTCATGTCCTTTGCAGGGACATGGATGAATCTGGAAACCATCATTCTCGGCAAACTGACACAAGAACAGAAAACCAAACACCACATGTTCTCACTCATAAGTGGGTGTTGAACAAATGAGAACACACGGACACAGGGAGAGGGCAACATCACACACAAGGGCCTCGCTGGTGGGGGTCTAGGGGAGGGATAGCAGGGTGTATGGGGCTAAGGGAGGGATAGCATCAGGAGAAATACCTAATGTAGATGATGGGGTGATAGATGCAGCAAACCACCGCCATGGCACGTGTTTACCTATGTAACAAACCCGCACTATCTGCACATGTTACCCAGAACTTCAAGTATAATAAATAAATTTTTAAAAATAAAAATAATTTATATATATAATTTTTGACAACAATATAAAGGGGGCATAGCTATATAGGAGCAGAGATGTTTTATATGCTGTAGAAGTTAAATTAGTATAAATTCAAACTAGATTTTTAATAAATTTAAATAATTAATGTAATACCGATTATAATCACAAAATTACCACACACACACTCATATTTATATACCCCCCAAAATGAGAATGCACTCAAAACAGTTCTCACCATATATTTAACTTAACACAAGACAGTTAGGGAAGGTAAGAAGGCACAAAAAGGAAATAAATAGACAGCAAATAGCAAAAGAGCAGACGTTCTATCAGCAATAGCTTTAAGTGTATGTGAATTACACTCCTCAGTTAAAATGCAGACATTGGAGAAATGTGTAAAATGATCTAACTATATGTTCTCTATTAGAGACTCACTCAAGATCTAAAATGTACAGATAGACTGAAAATCAAAGGATGAAAAAATATTTAAGACAATCTACCTAAAAGAGATCTAGGGAGGCTACAGTGATACCAAGAAAAAATGACTTTAAATTAACACTGTTACAAAAGAAAAGAGAATATTTTATCATGTTATTGATAAAATAATAAATTTATTGAGAAAACATAACAATTATAGTCATATATATGCCAAACAACAGAACACGAAAACACATGATGACTCTATTAATGAAGAAAAGGTATTAGACAAAAACCAACCCTATTTTATGATAAAAACACTAAGTAAACTAGAAATATGTGAACTTCCTTACCATGATAAAAAGAGTTTATCAACCTCATAGCTAATATACACAATACTGACATCCTGAAAGTTTTCCCCTTAAGTATGAACAAGACAGGGATGCCCACTTTTACTACTTCTATTTAGCATTCTACCTATAACAATTAGATAAAAAGAAGAAATCAAAGTCACTCGAATTGGAAGTGAAGAAGAAAAGCTATCTATATTCAGATAGCATGATCTTGTGCACACAAAAAATCTGAAAAAATCCACAAGAGACCCACCAGAGCTAATAAATGATTTCAGCAAATTTGCAGGGCATAAGGCCAATGCACAGAAATCACTTGTGTTTCTATGCAAAATGCAATGAAAAATTTGAGATATAAATTTAACCCATTTCATATTATCCAAAACAATAAAATACTTAGAAATATGTTTAATCAAGGATATGGAAAGCTTGCAAACTGCAAACTAAAAAAAAAAAAAAATGGAAAGCCAAAGGTGAAATGTGTGGAAAGGCATCTTAAGTTCATAGGCCTGGTGGACATAATATTGTTAAGAAGTCAATACTACTCAAATAAATCTATAGATTTGACACAGTCTCTATCAAAATTATGATAGCATTTTTTTCAAGAATGTAAAATCTGATTGCCAAACTCATGTGGAATTTTAGGGGGTCCTGCATAGCCAAACAATCTTAAAATAGAAGAACAAAGATGGAGAACTCACGCTTTACAATTTTAAAACCTTCTACAGAGCTACAAGTTCGTACTGTCATAAGGAAAACAAATAGAGTTATTGAATAGAATTAAGACTCCAATAATGAAACTCATATAGTTACAGTAAATTGATTTTCAACAAGGGAGCCAATTCCACTCAATCAAGGAATAATAACCTCTCAATATATAACCCTGTAACTCTTGGATTTCCAAATGCAAAATATAAACTTTATCCCAATCTCACACCATTTACAAAAATTAAATAAAAATAGATTAACGATCTAAATATAAGAGCTAAAACCATAGACCACTTCAAAGAAAACATAGGGGAAAATTTTGTAAGACCTTGGATTCAATGATAGATTCTCATACATTACACCAAACTTTGAGCAACAAAATTAAAAAAATTGACAAATTAGAATTCATCAATGTTAAAAGCTTTCAACCTAAATAAAATAGTTATCAGGAAAGTGAAAATAAAGCATACACATGGGATTAAATATTTACAAGCCATATATCTGACAAAAGTTTAATATTGATAATACATAAAGAACTTCTACAACTCTACAACAAAAAGGCAAACATGCAAATTTAAAAGCAAAGGACTTGAATAGGTATTTCCAAACAAAATATTAAAATGGCTTATAAGCACATGAACGTGCTAAGAAATCATTACTCATTACGGAAATGCAAATCAAAGCCACCATGAAATTTCACTTTACACCCACTAGATTGGCTGTCATAATAATAATAACTGAAAATAATTTTGGCAAATATGTGAATAAGGTAGAAAACTTTTACATTCCTGGTAGTAATGTGAAATAGTGAAGCCACTGTGACCACAGAGTCATCATATAATCCAGAAATTCTACTTCTAGGTATATGCCCTAAATAATTGTAAACGGAATCAAACAGATACTTGTACATGAATGTTTAGTGCAGTATTATTCATGATAGCCAAAAGGTGGAGTCAACCCAAGTATCCACCAAAAAATGAATGGATAAACAAGATGGAGCATATGGATACAATGGAATATTACTTAGTCACAAAAGAAAATAAAGTTCTGTTGTATGCCATAACCTTGAAAACATTATTTAATTGAAATAAGTCAGACACCAAGGACACAAATTGCATGATTCCACTCTTATTAAAGATCTAGAATATACAAATTTATAAAGACAAAAAGTTGATTAGAGATTACCCAGGGTTAGGGAAGGAATGGGGAAGGTCGTTTAAAGGAAAGAGTTTATTTTGAGGTGATGACAAATTTGCATACTTAAAAATAGTGAAAATGGAAAAGTTTATGTTTTAAGTATTTAACCACAATTTAAAAAATTTAACAACATAGGCCCTCTGAACCAGTTTTGTCTCTTAGAAAAATTAATACTTTTCCAATCCTGGTAGTCTTTTCCTTAGATACCCCAATTCCTACTCAATTGTGACTAAAAGTTTTACTGTTGGTGAATTTTTTTAAAGGGACACTCTTCTAGTACCCCATCAGCGGTATAATACAAATCTGATTCTACCCTCCTGGGAAGGCCCTCTGGAGGCTGGACATTGATGAGGCCAGGACTGTGAGAAAGGATGAGAACATCATTAAACTCTACCCTGCAAAAAAAGGTGTCCCAGTCACTTCCCCTGCCTCAGAAGATACCACTGACCACATACTTCATGAGTTTCAGGAAATCTTTGACTACAAAGTAAAAAGTTACAGTTATCATTTACAGAGATATGTAACAGAAAGACAGTTCTAGCAAAGGGAAATTTTAGTTTTCTCAAGAATGTAACATGTTTTTCTGACTGCCTATACGTAAATACTTTTAAATGCAAACCTTCCAGAAGGCGGTTGGATAACCCAGGTTATCTGTCTCAGTATCAGCATTCCCTAGCTGCTTTTGGGCAGGTAGGGGTTGGTGGGGTGTGAAGTTAGAAGATTGCTGGATTCATTCGAGATTGTTTACCCTGTAAACTGCTATGAGATTTCTGTGAGACAATTTTTCATCATTTCTAGAACCTTAAAATTGTTTATTTCCTTTGACCCTACAGTTGCTTTGCTAGGAATTCATTTTTTAAATTAATTAGAGATACAGAAGAAAATGTATTCATCAGAGTACATATAGAAACGTTATTTATAGAAATTGGTGAATAGAAAGCTCATTTTGTAAACTCAAGTGCACACGTAATTCAATTTTATTTTTTTCTGAAATTGAACTTTCTTTTTTGAGCTTCTATTCTTCCATACATTGCAAAGTTAATTTAATTTAATCTCATCTCCCCCTAGCTGCAACTCCTATAACTTCCCTAAGTGATTTATCTAAGTTTTAAGAGCCAAGATGTTGAAAAGAGATGTTATGTATAAGGATTACTGCTATCTATTCCTGCCAGCATCTTCTGAGATGCCCCTATTCCATGTCAGTCTATAGTTATTGTTCTAGAGCAATGCCATTTCCCTAAGTCCCAAAAGGGTCATTTCAGTGTGTCTACCTCCCTATATTTGCCCTCTAGAGCAAATTGGAAATTATTTTTGGTATGTATCATGCTGAACGGCTAGAAAATCTATAAAGCCCTATAACGTCCTGAGAGTATACACACAACTCAACGCCTTATACCATGAAAAAGACTTGATTATTTTTTACCAGGTCCTAACTGGATTCTCAAAGCCAAAATTTCTTGCTTTTTGGTGAGGGCGGGGGACAGTTCTAATTTTGAGACAGTAAACATAGAAAGTTCTGATGCCTGAATAGGAGCAGAAGGACCACTGGCAGTGTGGTACGCTGGTCCCAGCTTTTATTGGCAGATTGAGCAGATCAAACCATCTCTTCATTTAGTGGCATGCTGTTGGTAATTTGAAATTGACCATGGTGGAATTACTTTCACCAGAGAAACTAGCAAATGGTACAAAAGATGACTCTTTTTGTTTCCTTTTGGGACAACTGATCAGTGCTCTATTGGCCACAGAAACTAAGAAGTAAAGGAAAAAAATATAATTGTCAAAAAAGCAAAGTGTTATACAACAATAAAGGTAAAATAATGTAAAACAGAAATTTCCAATAACTATGAAAGATTTAAATAATATGTTTTGTTCATATAATGAATATTGTACAGCCTTAAAAATCTCATTTTTGAAGATTAATAATGTGAGGAAATATTTACGTTACGTTCAACAAAAATAGCACAATGTTGACATGCACAAAATGCATATATGTACACAGAAAGAAATCACTGAAATAAATCTATGAAAATGTTAAACATTGCTTGAACACGGGATGTTAGGATGTGCATATATTTTCCCCTTTTATAAAGGGAAAAGTTTCTATGATGGAAAGTGTAACCTTTATAGTAGAGATACAAACAACTTATATCTTTAAGAATAAATATAAGGGTTATAGAGACTTCAAGTAAAATAAGGATTGCACAGAATTCCTTGGCTCAGGCATTTAGAAAGTAATTGAAGAACTTAGCCAGAACATTTCCAGTGAAGTTGATAGGGGTAGAAGTCTATTTACCATAAATTAAAATTTTGAATGAGATGTTAATTATGTTAGTTAATTTATTCCATATACTAAACAGCTTGGCTATAAAATGAAGGAAAAAGATAAAGTAGGAGCTAAAGAGAGACATGAGGTCAGAAGAAAGATCTATACTGAATGGGACATACTAGAATATACACATAGGATGTGTGAGAGTGAGTAGAAAGGCAAACGTTTTATTTATAGGTTTAAAGATCCAATTTTCTCTGTGAAGAAGGAGGAGAAACTATCTGTAGATAAAAGCTACTGTTGGTAGAGTGGATTTTGTAAGGGGAATAATTTAAAAAATTGAAACAGCTGCTATGATGAGCAGCATAGGGGATGACCAACGGGCATAGCAATATTGCTGAGCTGCACTGGAGCCCAGTTGCCACTGGGTTCCTAGAAAGTGTGATGACACCAATCTGCTCAAATGCATGATTTAATCTAACAGTTTGCGGGAGTCGGAATGTGGAACGAAAAAGATGGATAGCTGGATTGGTTTTGCGTTGAGAGATTGGGAGTTTGGGCAGAAAAATGAGACAAAAATTATAGTTTATGTACAACTTCAATGACATGTAGGCTGACAACGCTGGAGTGAGAATTATGACTCTATGAAGGAGTCAAGGTGTACCAGCCAGATCAGATAATGTATGGTCCGATGAATGTAGGTCATTGGGCAACCTGGGTCTCTTACTTGCTAATGGATTGAGTTTCTCATTATTTGGTAGGCAGGGTTCTATTGCAAACACTATCTAACTGAGGAATATTTTTTCAGACTTGCTTTCTTTTAATTATTATTTTTGAATAGTAGGAGACACGACAAAATTTAGTTACACAGAGAAAAAAAAATGAGTAGTTGTTGGATACAAAGAATAAAATTTCTCTGATGTGCTGGTGAGTTTTCCTGTGTTCTGTGTAAATAACAAGGCTCCCAGAAAAAGAGCAGACCCCAAGACTTCGTATTTTGACAGTTCCCAGATCTTCCTATGATTATCTTCACAATTGTTGGGTTTTGTGTGAGCTATGAGCAAACATATGTGTGAAGACTGAAAGTTAATATTCTTCTCTATGATTAGAGAAAACAAGATAGATAGCACCTTTAAAAATATGTAAATATATATTTTCTCATTAGTATGATATAATAATTCACATAAATTGCCATCTCTTGCTTTCCAATTACATTAGAAATCAGACATGACTTTTTTTTCCCTATCATCAAGAAAATTACTTTTAATCATTGCTACCACAGCATCTCCAAGGCTGTCTGGCTTTTTCTAATCACATCATCAGTCTAATCACATAACCATCATAAGCAGCTACATAGTAGGCTATAATGAGCTAGAAGGTCAGCAACTGTAAAACACATCCCAGATATACTACAGGATAAATTATGACCTCAAAGTATGAGAGCAGCTCCTGTAGTATTTTTAATATAATGATTGGTGTTAGGGAGCAATTCTTCAGTAGGTATTTATGGACTCCTTTGCTACTCTATTCAGTGGTCTAACTAATAACACACCCCTTGGGCTTTTAAAAATTAGCCACGTCCTGTGAATACAATTAATAAATGCTGCACAAGCAAGTGGGGGAAAAGGAAAATGCCACATGTATGTGACAAAATGCCACATGTGGTACTTTACATGTGGTAAAGTGTACTTTACCATATTTAAATCATTATTTGTACCAAATTTCCACAAATAGCTAGCGTGTGTCTTGGAAAAATACCCTGAAAGTAAGTACTTCTTAAGAGAATTGAATAATGATGGTGATATTTATTGAACACAGGCTGTACCTTGCTTGCACTGTTCTAAGTACTGTTTATCTGTTGTCTTGTTTAATCCTTTTCTTAGCCCTACCAGAGAAACGTTATTGTTGTCACTATTTTAAAAGAAAGTAAACTAAAAGGAAAGTCAACTCTCATGCTAGACATTATACTCTCTGCCAGCACCTCAGTATCACATCCTAAAATGAAAGATTTTATATATTATTAGTAGTAGTATCTTGAGATGGAGTCTCACTCTGTCGCCCAGGCTGGAGTGCAGTGGCACAATCTCGGTTCAGTGCAACCTTTGCCTCCCGGGTTCAAGCAATTCTCCTGTCTCAGCTTCCTTATATATCCCTATATTTTACAACAGGTAACAAATTAAAATTAATTTATTGTAAGTTCTACAACAAATTACGTAATTATTGTAAGTTATACAATAACATACTATACAATGACTTAACAATAAGGTAAAGTTGTTACATTTTATGATTCCTAAGAATGATCAGAGTTTTTAATTGGTGCATTCAGTGGGATTTATTATTTTTGTCTTTCCACATTGTGTTACTGCACTGAGCTTCTTTACTATCTAGAGGCATGCTGTTTCAAAAACTGCACTGATACAGGCTGCAAAAATCTTTTGGTTAAGCTTTTTAATGGCTGTGTATCAATATCATCAATTAAGTGGTAACTGGAGCAGGATACATCTCTTAGCACAGAACAAGAGTCTATACCAAAACTTGTTTGTGCTAAACACTAAAACTATGATTGTTTATACATTCTAACATTGACCATAAAAATAGCGTGGTATTGTGTTTGGCTCTGATTTTCTTTAATTGGATCCATCTTATCTTTGATGTTTCACTGAATTTTAAGGTACATCAGTGTAATGAAGTGCACACATCATTTTCTAAGCATCATTGAACACAGTCATAGGATTTTCAAAAACATATCTGTAGGAAAGTGTGTGTTTTGGTTTATTTTTATTATGAAACTTCTGCATGCCATATCAAAATTACTCTCCTGAGGAGCACATGTCAAATTTAGGCTTTAAAGTAGTTTTCCAAGTACAAATTAAATGTCATCTCACACGGACTAAAGTAATTTCTATAGACATTCTCCACAGGGGACAATGAAGTTCATCTAAAATGGAGCAAAGTAACTAAATGGACCTCAGAAATGAGGACTGGCCCATTATTGGGAAACATCAAATGGTTTCTCTATCAAATACTGTGCACTAAACCTGAATCCTTCCCTGATCCAATCCAATTTGTCTTCCCCTATCACAGGTCCCCAGTAGAAAACTCTTAGCAGAATTCCCCAATACAGCTGGTCTCTGCATTTATTCCAAGAGGGAAAGAAATGTTTAAAAAGGAAACTTTTCTCCTAAGACCATTTCAATAGGGTCATGACCTTTTATATGTTTTGAGCTGCTCTGAAAGTTCTGCTTGACAAAAAACAAAGTCATCCATCAACTCCCTGTGATTAGTAGTTTATCAGTCCAAAGACTTACTCTTAGTTGTAGTTTTCCTTAATCCCAATGAGTTGAACGGATTCCCCACCAAACTGTAGCGTTAACATCTTCTTTGCCTCTACCCATGCTTCCTGAGCTAAAAGTCCTCTATTCTCCCGCTTAGTTGTGTCAATTCTGCCTCCTGAATACAATCGCCAACTTGATATCCAACTGGCTTGAATTCGGATTCCAGATCTGTCACTGTCACTTGTATAATCTGGGGCAAAATACTTAAGTACCACAAATCACAATATCCATATCAAAATGTAGTGCTTACTTCACAAGGACGATGTTGAGAACTAGAATAGATATTGTGAATGAAAGTTATTGTTGACACATTATAAGGACACGTGGTTGGAGAGGCTATAAGATGATCCCAAACTTGAGAAGACAGAGGGGAAAAGTTGTGGAGAAATGTTGCATTGAAACAAAAAGAACTGACAGAATAAAAGTGAAAAACAATGAGGTATACCATAGGCTGTCACTCATCATATTCTTAAAAATAGAGTGTTATCGTTTGCTTTCATCTACAGGATGACAATTAAAAATCATAACATTAAACTATATGAGCTTCGGGAAACTAAAATTAATATGTATTTCATCTTCAAGTCAGTGAGAATTTATTTTTAAGAGCAGTCTATGATTAACAGAAATAAAATTATAGGCAAACCTCAAGCAAAAGCATTAAACATGTAATAGCTATAATTCTCATGATAATAAATGAAGCCTTGCATGTATGGGCAATACACGGGCAATAAATACTACTTGTTAAGAAATTACTGTTTGTCAGATAGTCGTCTAAATGTTTTCCATGCATCACCTTATTTAATCATTACACTAACTTTATGATGTTAGTCATGCCATTAGTACCCTTTTACTGGCGACAAAACTTAAGCTCAGTAAATACGCGTAACTTGTCCAAAGTTGCAAGGCAAATAATTATCAAAGTCAGGATTGAAACCTCACTGTTCTAAACTGCAAAATGTGAGTCATCCGTCACTAGCAGAGCTCCCTCCCTCTGCCCTTTCTGGCCAGTGGTGTGCAAGAGGTGACTCCAGTGGCTTATAAGATGCAGTTGTTAAATTGTCAGGAATTTTATGAGGTGACTGTTAAACACAGTCTAAAATCAGTCACAGTGGGAATATTTACATAGCAGAAATTAGTACATTCCAAATTAGGCGCACTACCTGCTTTGTTACCAGAGCCAGTTGTTAAACATGAACCGGCATCCAACTGAATTAAGGTTTCTTGCATCCCAAAGTACATTAGCATCCTTTGTAGAATTACCATAAGCCTACTCATGTCTTGGCAAGTATGTTTTTGTTAATCACTCTTCAGCCAATTCTTTGAATGTGTCACTCTTTTTCCAGCTAAAGACACATTTAACCAATTTTTGGACTAATAGCAGCTTATCCTAGATTTCAATACTTAAGCGATGCTTTAAAAAACTGAGCCATGAATGACATTTTTAAGTCATCTGAATCTATAATATTAATCATTAATATATTAATGCCTTCCTTCTGCCTCTGGCTTTTTAAAGGAGATTTCCTAGAGGAGACTACTTTTTTAGAAGTCGAGTTTCTACTTTCCAGTAAGTCATTTCTAATAGCTCGATCTTAATTGAAAAATTTGGGGTGTCCATTGGGCTTGATAACCATTCTCTGTAATAACCTAGAATGCTGTTAATTTCTAAGTCTGTCCATTGTTAGCTCATCTCTCATGTATACATCTGCAAGTTTATCACCTCTAGCATGAATGGGAAGTCATCATTGCTGTTGATGGGTACATAGTTTATTAAGACTGCAAATGTGTTTTTTATACTGTTCTGTCATCAATTTCCACTAGCTAAATTTAAATATTATTCAATTTTCTCTATCCAACTTATGCAGCGAACAGTATCCAACTTTTAAATGCATACTTTATGGCCCACAGTATATTAACATGAATTAATCAACCACTGAGAGACAAAAAAACAGACAGACATAAATAAATTAAATTATAAATTTATAATTAATAGATTGATATTCTATTCCATTAAAATTAATCTTTATATCTGAAGAGAAGTACAGAACAACTTTAGCACATACTGTCGTAAACAAATGGCAAGGGTAACAGAATCAATTTTTAGTGACCTAACTGCCTTTCCTCTCATTCTCCCCACCCATTTCTTGAGATGAACTGGCTTTAAAAATCATGTGCAATTGAAATTCCTCCTTGGTAACTGCAGAAAAAATGAATTTTTACAATCAACTTTCATATAGCTTTTAGCCAAAAATATAGGAACAATTGAGGATGAGACGCTTGTGAGAAGAAGCATAGCAAGGTTTTGTTTTCAAATAAGTTTCAAGAGAACAGTAAATACTTTGTACAAATACTATGTCTCAAGGCTAAAATTAGCCTATCTTAGTAATTGGATTCCTACTAAATGAAGTTCTGAAATCCAAAGCAAACCTCATTCACAGAATGCAAACTTGAACCACTACTTTTCAAAAGCATTACTCTCAGAACTTACCTAAAAAGGCTCAAGACAATGTGTTAATTAAACTCCTGTTTAATTTCTTGCAATTTCAATTTTGAGGAAAGTGGCTAGAATATGTTTAGCTCTCCCTTTTTATTCCCATTCTAAATATGCTAATCTTACTCTTAGGGGCAAAAAAGAAATGATCAGAATTTGAATTCATTGTCTATACCAATGCTATCCGCACATATGTTGTTCTAGCTGCTATTGAAAGCTAGAAGCTAATTTTAAACACTTTTGAAATTCCCTCAGAAGCAAAAGAGAAAACTAAAAGAAGCAAACCACAAAATATAAATAGAGGTAACACCTAGTGCTATAGTCGGGTTTCCATTAGGCAAGTTGTTTATTTTGAAGTATGCCATCTTAATGTTTGATAATCTCTGTAGAAATAGGCCATTCTTTAATGATAAAGGTTTAATATAAAGTTTATCCTTGGAAATTTTGTTCCAAATAAAAGTGATGACTTCCATTGACTGAAAATAGTTATACTTAATTTATAGAAAGAGATGTAATGCTTGACTATTATAATATCCTAAAGAAAAATACTTTATTCCACTATGAATAAAATTATTTTTATGCCAGACAAATAGTAAATACATTAACTTTTCTCTCATGTACGATAAATATCTGATCACCCATATAGTTTTATTTACCCAAAGCTATGTACCCAAAACCCACTCAGTGTGACCTCTGCTTTTTCTCTAAGTTTAACTTAAATTTAGAATTGCAAGTAGAATGATAATTTTACTTTTATCTAAAATTACATTAACTAGGCAGTAGACTCATCAGATATATATGATGATGTTTAAATGATTTAACTAGTCTCATATAAATCACAAAAATGATTGTCTTAATATTTGTTTATTAATATACATCTGTAGTTGTAACTTCATTTATATAATACATGTTATGCGAACTGATTATTTATACTGAAAATACGGTTTTTTTCTTTGAAATGGAATCTTGCTCTTTTGCTAGGATGGAGTACAATGGCATGATCTCAGCTCACGGCAACCTCCATCTCCCCGGTTCAAGCGATTCCCCTGCCTCAGCCTACTGAGTAGCTGGGACTACAGGCAGGCACCATCACCCCCGGCTAATTTTTTGTATTTTAGTAGAGATGGGGTTTCACCAAGGCCAGGATGGTCTCAATCTCCTGACCTCGTGATCTGCATGCCCTGGACTCCCAAAGTGCTGGGATTACAAGCATGACCCATTGCACCCGGCAGAAAATACAATTTTTAACTCAGGCATCAAAATATTTAGCATAACAAATTACTTCTATGGTTATGGTATTTTAAAAGTATTAATATCAATTTGGTTCAGAAACATGTACTAAAAATTATAGTATAATTACATATAAGAATTAGTAATGTTTTCAGGTACTTAGTCTTAACATTGCAGTGTTCATGATTTTTAAACACATCAGAGAAAATCTTGTCATGGCTGAAACAGTATATCACAAATTGACCATTTCTTCTCTAAGGACACTCATGTTCTCTAGTTTATGAAGATCCCCAGACTTATTTTTGTACCTTTCCATAATGTCTAGCCTCTGCCTGAAATAACTGCACTCATTGTTTTATAAATCACGTCCATTCTACCATTCTAGAAATGTTAAATAAATTTCCTAATTCATTTACAGCTTGATCTAAACTTATAAGAATCCTCTTCTGGCCAGTCTATGTCTTTGTGGGAACTTCCTAAGACTATTCATACTTCACATTGGTTAGCCTATCTCTTCCATTGAATTGATAAGCCCCTGAGGTGTATAAAACAAGGCTAGTTATTATGTAAGTGACCTTAAGTGTAAGCTGCCCTTAATATTCCACTTGGTATTTAATGATTACTCTGTCAAAGTTCTATGGAGAAAAAGTTAGTATTTTTCTATCTAACATCTAAAGTCATTTAGGTTTACTGTCTTGTCATGATATCTAGTATTGTTAATAAGCAGAATTTCCAGCGAATATTAAGCTAAAGACATTGAAATGTATTTATTCAACTATCTATGGACCACATACTATATATGTGGTACTATGCTTTGGCAGTACTGGTAACTTCTTACCTGACGGTAGCATGTATCATTAAAAATCAAGACAGATTGCAAAAAAAAGAAAAAATCTCAGCAAATAAATATATCACATAGGATATTAGACATTGATAAATACTATATGAATAATGAGAACAGCAAAGCAGAGTCAGGTGTTTAAAAACTATGGGGTGGGATTCTTGGAGGTGATGTTAAAATTCTAAATATTGTGGACATACTAGGACATACTGCAAACTTGATTCTTTCTGGGAAAAGGCATTCATATCAGATGAGACAGCCAGGTCCAAGGTCCTCAAGTGGGAAAGTGTTTGGAGTATCCAAAGAAGAGTAATGAGGCCATTTGTGGCTGGACCAGAGAGAGCAGATGGGAGAGTCAAGATGAGGTGGGAGATGGTGTTGGGGGCACCTTGACAGCCTCATGAGCTGTGCAAAACCCCAAGTGAAATGGACAGACACAAGACAGTGTAAACAGTTTGTATGTGTGCAGAACCACTCTAGTGATCATGTTGAGAAGAAATGGATGGGCGCAAGGTAAAAGTCAAGGCTGGATGTTAGGAGTCTACTACAGTGACGCAGGAAAACAGAACGCTACTCAGACACTGCAGGCAGCAGGGAAGGCTGGTTTCTGAGAGTGGTTGGTTTCCAGAGGTATTATGACACATTGCTGACAGATTATGCAGACAATTTGAATATAGAGTATGACAGAAAAACAGACATCAAGGATGATCACAAGGATTTTGACTTGAGCTACTAGAAAAATGGAATTGCCTTAAATCAGGAAGAATAAATAAATTGATGTAAATTGTTGCATAGCAGTGACAGGTAGTGAAGAAGTAATAAAAGACACCTTTCCGTTGGACTGCTTTCTTGCAAATGTTAAATGTGAAATATAAGTGACCTGCATTTATGAAGAATCATTTAAATGTCTTCATTGTTAAAACAAATAATAGAAAATAGTATGTGAAGCATTCAAAAGCAACAACTCCTAAAACGTTCAAAATCAACAACTCCTAAAATTTCCACCCTCTGAAAACAATGATATAGGATATATTTTTAGACTACCAAAATATTTTGCAGAACTCTTATTAAATTTCAAATGCCAACTATCAAGTTATTATTTTATTCCTTCAATAATTAAGTAATGAGAGTATTTTCGCATGATTACTTGACTCAGGAGCTTGCAAAATCAGTGAGTTGGATACTACATAGAAAGGTGTTCACTATAAATGAGTATAGTTTATTAAAACAACTCCAGGAAGTGAGATCATGTCTACACAAAAATTATTGGCTGTGATTTTTTGAGTAAAAGTTGCTCATTAAAACTCTTGAAATGTTAAATTCTAATCTAGAAGTATTTTAATTTAGAAATGACAAAACACTTGAAGAAATATAAATGAACAGTTAGAATGGCATTTTAATTAAAAAATCTAGAGACAACAGATGCTGAGAGGAGGTGGAGAAATAGGAACACTTTTACACTGTTGGTAGGAGTGTAAACTAGTTCAACTATTGTGGGAGACAGTGTAGCAATTCCTCAAGGACCTAGAAATAGACATTCCATTCGACCCAGCAATCCCATTACTGGGTATATATCCAAAGGATTATAAATCGTTCGACTATAAGGACACATGCACACGAATGTTCATTGCAGCACAGTTGACAATAGCAAAGACCTGGAACCAACCCAAATGCCCATCGATGATAGACTGGACAGGGAAAATGTGGCACATATACACCATGGAATATTATGCAGCCATCAAAAACGATGAGTTTGTGTCCTTCGTAGGGACATGGATGAACCTGGAAACCATCATTCTCAGCAAACTGACACAAGAACACAAAATCAAACACCGCATGT